>JANJGN010005013.1:0-27767 GCA_026770705.1 Isurus oxyrinchus
ATTGCCCCTGCTGTTGCCTGGGCAGGGTGGGTGGGTGGGGGGGGGAGGGAGGGAGAGTACAGCCGCAATCGGAGCCGCTGGACACCTACAGACAGACAAATCGGAATCCAGCCCCAGACTGTTGCTCCCCGGGCTGGTGTGGGGAGGAGCTGGGCCGTAAGAGCAAGTGGTTCACCTTGAATCGAGAGGCTTTTTACTGTCTGTCTTGACTGCTGCTGACTGAATAGGTTCACCCAGCTCTGTAGGATCCACTTTCCGTGATCCACTCCCTACCGCCCACGCTCTGCCATCCACGCTCCACGCGATCCGTTATCTGTGACCTACTCTCTGCGACCCACTCTCGGCAGTCCGCTCCATGTGATCCGTTCTCTGTGATCCACTCTCTGTGGTGGCCTCTCTGCGCTCCCCTTTCGATGAACCACTCTCTGTGATCCACTCGTTGTGATCCACTCTACATTCTCCCTTCTCTGTGATCCACTCTCTGTGGTGGCCTCTCTGCGCTCCCCTTTCGATGAACCACTCTCGGTGATCCACTCGTTGTGATCCACTCGATATTCTCCCTTCTCTGTGATCCACTCTCTGTGATCCACTCTCTGTGGTCACTTCCCTGTGATCGACTCCATGTGATTAAACTCTATGTGGTCCCCTCTCTGTGATCCACTCCTTGTGATCCCCTATATGTGATCCACTTTATGTGATCCACTCTCTGTGATCCCCCTCTCTGTCATCTACTCCATGTGATTAAACTCTATGTGGTCCCCTCTCTGTGATCCCCTATCTGTGGTCCCCTCTATGTGATCCACTCTCTGTGATCCCCTCTCTGTGATCCACCCTCTGTGGTCGATTGTGTTAATCACACTCTGTTACCCACTCCATGTGATCTGCTCTGTTATCCACTCTCCGTGATCCATTCTATGTGATTCACCGCATTATCCACTCACTGTGATCCACTCTGTGCGATCCATTGCATCTACCACTTTCTGTGATCCACTCTATGATCCACTGTGTTATCCACTCTAATGTGATCCATTCTATGTGACACACGGTGTCATCCCCTATCTGTGATCCACCCTTTGTGATCCAATGTATTATCCACTCTCTATGATCCATTGTGTGATACAGTCTCAGTGATCCACTCTGCCTGATCAAATTGCTCTCTCTCTCTCTGTGTTGTCTGCTCGATGTGATTAAGAGTGTACAACTCATTCTCGAAGATCCACTCCCCCACTCTGTGATCCACTCTGTCTGATCCATCCCCTCTCCATCTCTGTGTTTTGTCCGCTCTCTGTGATTATTTTTTGTGATCCACTCTCTGTGATCCACTCCACCCCACTTTATTGCCGTGATCCACTCACCAACCTCTCTCTGTGATACAATCTCTGTCTCCTTTTGTGACCCACTCCGTACGATCCACTCTCCACAGTATGTTGATCCACCCTCCCCATTGCTCGGGCCGTGATCCATTCTCTGCAACCCACACTCCACCTCTCTGATCCACTCTCTGGGGTCAACTGTGCATGATCCACTCCCTGTAACTGCCTCCATGAGATGATCCACATGATCCACTGCATTTTCATTGGTGATCCAATCACCCATCATTGTGATCCACTCACCGAATCTCTATTCCTTGTGATCCACTTGCGATGGTCTCTCTCTCTCTCTGTGATACCATCTCTATGATCAATTCTCTCTCCTTATGATCTGCTTTCTGGGATCACTTCCCAGTGATCCAGTCCCCTCTATCTCTTTGTTACAGACTTTGTGATTCACTCTGCGACACACTCTCTGAGATCCACTCCTTCTGTTTATTGACCCTTGTGATCTGATTGCTGTTATCCACTTTCTATCGGTGATCCACTCTGCCTCTCCAATCCGCTCTCCCTGTGATTGAATCTCTGTCATCCCCTCTCTCTCTCTCTCTCCCGCATGCTTTGTGAACAACACTCTGTGCAATCCACTCTCTGGGATCCACTCGCCAGTCTCCAGTCCCTCTCTGCGATCCACTCTCCCTCTCTCTGTGATCCACCCTCTCACCCTTCTATGATATGGTCCCTGCGAGCCACTATCTCACCTGCTCCGTGTGATCCACTCCCTCAACCGTTCTCAGTGATCCACCCTCTGTGACCCACCCACCTGTGATCTGACCTTGCGGATCCTGCCCACCCCTGGTGATCCACTCGCTGATACACACCCTCCGCCCACTCTCTCTGTGGTCCCATCTCATCGATCCACTCGCGGTGATCCATTCTAGGCGGCCCGCTCTAGGTGACCAACTTTACACGATCTAATCTCGAGATCCATTCCCCCAGGGATCCACTGGCTCCCTCCGACCCAGTCTCCGCGCTGCAACACTTCGTCTCTGATACACTCTATGGTCGAGTCGGGTCTCTGGTGATCCATTCTCTCCGTAATCCACTCTCTCCCAAGCACACACACCCTCTGTGATCTACTCTCTCTCTCTCTGCCTCTTTCTGTCTCTCTCTGTGATCCACTCCCTCCCAAGCACACACACCCTCGGTGATCTACTCTCTCCCTCTCTCTCTCTCTGCCTCTTTCTGTCTCTCTCTGTGATCCACTCTGCCCCAAACCACGCGCTCCCCTCTCCGTGACCCACCCAGTGATCTCATCTTGGCGATCCACACACACTCACGGGCGTGTGATCCGGTGCCTGCGGTCAGAATCACTCACGCTCCCTGAACCCTAACCCCCCCCAACAACAGCCACCCCCCACCCCCCCACCCACCCCCACCCCACCAAACACATCTCCCAACCTCTTCTCCGGCACAGCCGAGAGCGACCGATGGACACAATGAAGACGCCAAACGCCCGACTCGGACGTGGACACGAAACCGGCGGTAGGGACCCGGTGACAGGGCAGTTGTGGGGACGGGGGATAGCGGTAGCGGGCTGCTATCGCAGTCGAATTGCCGAACATGTCCTCAGACCGCAATCAGCGCTATTGTTGGGGGGGGAGTGTGGGGGGGAGGGGGGTGGTGGGGGTGGTGGGGGATGTTGGGGAGGGGTGGCACGGGGGTTGGGGAGGGGGGGATTTAGTGCAGTGAAAGGCATGAACACAGAGCAGCTGGGGCTGCAGGGGAGGGGTGAGGGCACGCAGGCCGGGAGGAAGGGTTGGGGGGGGTTGGTTGGGAGCGGCTGGTGGTTTGGCAGAACGAGGTTGGATGCGCTAAAGCTGCTTCCTAAATAGGGCCTGCCAAAATCCCAGCGGGACAAAGTGACCCAGGCAAGGGGCCTCCTGTGGATAATGACATCATCCCATCAGCAGGCAGACTGAGGCCTCACTACAGCACAGATTCAACAACAGGCACTGACTTAAAGGGGGCAGGCACTCCGCTCTCAAACAACAAGTAACTCGGATATAGCCCACACCCCTCACTGTAACACTCTGATATACCCCACACGCATCACTGTAAACACACTGATATATCCCACACCCCTCACTGTAACACTCTGATATACCCCACACCCATCAGTGTAACACTCTGATATACCCCTCACCCCTCACTGTAACAATCTGATATATCCCACACCCCTCACTGTAACACTCTGATATATCCTACACCCCCTCACTGTAACACTCTGATATATCCCACACCCCTCACTGTAACACTCTGATATATCCCACACCCCTCAATGTAACACTCTGATATACCCCACACCCGTCACTGTAACACTGATATACCCCCACCCCTCACTGTAACACTCTGATATACCCCACACCCGTCACTGTAACACTCTGATATACCCCACACCCCTCACTGTAACACTCTGATACACCCCACACCCATCATGTAACACTCCGATATACCCCACACCCGTCACTGTAACACTCTGATCTCTCCCATACCCCTCACTGTAACACTCTGATATACCCCACACCCCTCACTGTAACACTGAAATACCCCACACCCCTCAATGTAACCATCTGATACACCCCACACCCGTCACTGTAACACTCTGATATACCCCACACCCCTCACTGTAACACTCTGATATATCCTACACCCCTCACTGTAACACTCTGATATATCCCACACCCATCAGTGTAACACTCTGATATACCCCACACCCATCACTGTAACACTCTGATATACACCAATACCCTCACTGTAACACTCTGATATACTGCACACCCCTCACTGTAACACTCTGATATACTCCACACCCTTCACTGTAACACTCTGATATACCCCACACCCCTCACTGTAACACTGTGATATACCCCACATCCCTTACTGTAACACTCTGATATACCCCACACCCCTCACTGTAACACTCTGATATATCCCACACCCCTCACAGTAACCCTGATATACCCCATACACCTCACTGTAACACTCTGATATACCCCACACCCCTCACTGTAACACTCTGATATACCCCACACCCCTCACCGTAACACTCCGATATATCCCACACCCCTCACTGTAACACTCTGATATACCTCACACCCCTCACTGTAACACTCTGATATACCCCTCACCCCTCACTGTAACACTCTGATATACCCCACACCCCTCACTGTAACAGTCTGATATACCCACACCCCTCACTGTAACACTCTGATATACCCCACTCCCCTCACTGTAACACTCTGATATACCTCACACCCCTCACTGTAACACTCTGTTATACCCCACACCCATCACTGTAACACTCTGATATACCCCTCACCCCTCACTGTAACACTCTGATATACCCCACACCCCTCACTGTAACAGTCTGATATACCCACACCCCTCACTGTAACACTCTGATATATCCCACACCCCTCACTGTAACACTCTGATATATCCCTCGCCCCTCAATGTAACACTCTGATATACCCCACACCCCTCACTGTAACACTCTGATATATCCCATACCCATCACTGTAACACTCTGATATACCCCACACCCCTCACTGTAACACTCTTATATACCCCACACCCCTCACTGTAACACTCTGATATATCCCACACCCCTCACTGTAACACTCTGATATACCCCACACCCCTCACTGTAACAGTGATATACCCCACAGCCCTCACTGTAACACTCTGATATACCCCACACCCCTCACTGTAACAAGCTGATATACCCCACACCCCTCACTGTAACACTCTGATATACCCCACACCCCTCACTGTAACACTCTGATATACCCCACACCCCTCACTGTAACACTCTGATATACCCCACACCCCTCACTGTAACAAGCTGATATACCCCCACGGCCTGCGATGGGTTAACACCAAACCAAAGACTAATTCCTTGCAGAGAAAAAGGATAGAGAGACAGCGTTCAAAGGAATGGAATATTTCAACTTGCACAATGGCTTGACCTCTGACTGCTTCACATTCCTCTGACCAAATTTGGATACCCGGAGCGGTGGTGGTGATGGTGGGGGGTAGAATTGGGGGTGGCGGCTGTGGGTAGTCTAGTGTGATTGGGGAGCAGTGAGTCAGCACTGGGATAACAGCAGAAGGTCAGTGTATGAGTCAGCGAATGATTCGAAACAGAGCAAAAATTTGGGGAGAGGGAGTGTGTTTGAGAGAGAGAGAGAGAGAGAGAAAGAAACAGAGGGAGAGAGAGATAGATGGAGATAGCCAGAGATTGGGAGAGAGGGAGAGGGAGAGAGAAAGGGAGAGAGTGCGACAGAGAGAGGGAGAGAGAGAAAGCAAGGGAGAGAGAGGGAGAGGGAAAGAGAGACAGAGAGAGAGGAAGGGAGAAAGACGTAGAGTGAGGGAGAGATGGAGAGGGAGAGAGAGAGGAAGGGGGAGAGTGGGAGAGCGAGAGAGAGAGAGAGAGACAGAGAGAGAGAGAGAGAGAGTAAAGGAGAGAGAGGCAGGGAGAGAGAGGGGGAAGGGGGAGAGAGGGAGAGCGAGAGAGAGAGAGAGAGACAGAGAGAGAGAGAGAGAGTAAAGGAGAGAGAGGCAGGGAGAGAGAGGGGGAAGGGGGAGAGAGGGAGAGTGAGAGAGAGAGAGTCAGGGAGAGAGATAGAGAGAGCAAGGAAGAGGGAGAGAGGGAGAGTGGGAGAGAGAGGGAAAGAGAGAGAGAGAGAGGGACCAAGGGAGAGAGAGACAGAGAGAGAGAGAGGGGAAGGGGAAAGGGGAGAGAATGAGAGTGAGAGAGAGAGACAGAGAGAGAGGCAGAGAGGGAGATGGAGAGAGGAACACAGAGAGAGAGCAATGGAGAGGGAGGGAGGGAGGGAGAGAGGGAGAGTGGAGGAGAGAGATGGAGAGAGAGAGAGAAGGGGAAGGGGGTGAAAGGGAGAGCGAGAGAGAGGGAGAGTCAGAGAGACAGAGAGAGGAAGGGAGAGTGGGAGAGAGATGGAGAGAGACAGAGAGAGAGTCAGAGAGAGAGACAGAGAGAGAGAGAGTCAGAGAGAGAGATAGAGAGAGAGAGTCGGAGAGAGAGATAGAGAGAGAGAGTCAGAGAGAGAGACAGAGAGAGAGAGTCAGAGAGAGAGATAGAGAGAGAGGGAGACCCATGCGTGGAGATGAGGAGGACATTTAGAGACGAAGGCTGTGTTTGCTCAGTTGTTGGAGGGTAGATATTATTCAGCAAAACCTCCAGCCCCATCCCCAACACAGAAACACACCCACCACTGGCCCACACCCTGCACATTACCAGCGGCCGGGAGAGCAGACGGTGCCCGCTGTGCGACAGAGGCACGATGGTGGGTGGGTGGGGTGGGGGGGGGGGGGGGAAAGGCGCCATGAGTGTGGGGGAGGGGTGGGGGGGGCACGGGGCAAAGCTGGTGGGGGGGGGGGGGGGGGGGGAAAGGCGCCATGAGTGTGGGGGAGGGGTGGGGGGGCACGGGGCAAAGCTGGTGGGGGGGGGGGGGGGGGTGGGACCGGAGGCTGGGTGCCAAATCACCCCCTCTCCGGCCCGGGAAAGGACAGCATGAGCGGGCCGCGACGCCTCCCCCAGCCGAATGACCGGTCAGCGGCTGGCCGAGGGTTCTGGCCGGGACCCGGAGAGAATCAGCTGTGAGAGCCGTTGGGGGGGGGGGTGGGGGGGAGGGGGGAGGGGGGTGTGGTGGGTGCTGGAGACGTTCAGGGAGGCCGCGGACAGGTTATGGCTGAGGAGGGAGGGCAGGGGAGGGGCGGGTGGGTGGGTGGGGGTGAGGGTGGTGGGGGGGGAGGGTGGTATAGGGCCTCGGGGGGGGGGGGGGGGGGGTGCGGAGGGTTTGCAATGGGGGCACGCACCTGGTTGGGGCACTGACGGAGGCGACCAATCTCCTCACGGAAGTGATGGATTTCATCGGCCATTCCCAGGTTGTCTCTCTCAATGCGGTAAAACCTCTCCCTGAGAGCAAAGAGCTGGGCCTTGGCAAGAGCTGCCTGCAAGGGAATCAACGTCACTCAGTAAAACATCACCAAGGGTATCAGTCATTCCAGACACAAACCACCCCCCCGAACCCCTCGATTGGATTCCAGCCTGTAACTCACTCCCGGGTATCTGTTATTCTATATATAAACCCCCCCCGAACCCCTCGATTAGATTCCAGCCTGTAACTCACTCCCGGGTATCTGTTATTCTATATATAAACCCCCCGAACCCCTCGATTAGATTACAGTCTGTAACTCACTCCCGGGTATCTGTTATTTTATATATAAACCCCCCCGAACCCCTCGATTAGATTCCAGTCTTTAATCTCTCCCGGATAACTGTTATTCTATATACAAACCCCCCCAAACCCCTCGTTAAATTCCAGTCAGTAACTCACTCCCGGGTATTAGTTATTCTATATATAAACCCCCATGAACCCCTCGATTAGATTCCAGTCTGTAACTCACTCCCGGGTATCAGTTATTCTATATATAAACCCCCGTGAACCCATCGATTAGATTCCAGTCTGTAACTCGCTCCCGGGTATCTGTTATTCTATATATAAACCCCCATGAACCCCTCGATTAGATTCCAGTCTGTAACTCACTCCCGGGTATCAGTTATTCTATATATAAACCACCCCGAACCCCTCGATTAGATTCCAGTCTGTAACCACTCCCGGGTATCAGCTATTCTAAACAAAAACCGCCCCGAACAACTCGATTAGATTCCAGTCTGTAACTCACTCCCGGGAATCTCTTATTCTATATATAAACCTCTCAAACCCCTCAGTTAGATTCCAGTCTGTAACTCACTCCCGGGTATCTGTTATTCTATATATAAACCCCCCAAACCGCTCGATTAGATTCCAGTCTGTAACTCACTCCCGAGTATCTGTTATTCTATATATAAACCCCCCTGAACCCCTCGATTAGATTCCAGCCTGTAACTCACTCCCGGGTATCTGTTGTTCTATATATAAACCCCCCTGAAACCCTCGATTAGATTCTAGCCTGTAACTCAGTCACGGGTATCTGTTATTCTATATATAAACCACCCTGAACACCCCGATAAGATTCCAGTCTGTAACTCACTCCTCAGTATCTGTTATTCTATATATAAACCCCCTCAAACCCCTCGATTAGTTTCCAGCCATGTAACTCACTCCCGGGTATCTGTTATTCTATATATAAACCCCCCGAACCCCTCAATTAGATTCCAGTCTGTAGCTCACTCCTGGGTGCCTGTTATTCTATATATAAACCACCCGAACCCCTTGATTAGACTCCAGTCTGTAACTCACTCCCGGGTATCTTATTCTATATATAAACCCCCCCGAACCCCTCGATTAGATTCCAGTCTGTAACTCTCTCCCGGATATCTGTTATTCTATATATATATACCCCCCCGAACGCCTCGATTAAATTCCAGTCTGTAACTCACTCCCGGGTATCTCTTATTTTATATATAAACCCCCTCAAACCCCTCGATAAGTTTCCAGTCTGTAACTCATTCCCGGGTATCAGTTATTCTATATAGAAACCCCGCCCCGAACCCCTCGATTAGATTCCAGCCTGTAACTCACTTCCAGGTATCTGTTATTCAGTATACAAACCCCCCCGAACCCCTCAATTAGATTCTAGTCTGTAACTCACTCCCGGGTATCAGTTATTCTAAACATAAACAACCCCGAACGACTCGATTAGATTCCAGTCTGTAACTCACTCCCGGGTATCTCTTATTCTATATATAAACCCCATCAAACCCCTCGATTAGTTTCCAGTATGTAACTCACTCCCAGGTATCTGTTATTCTATAACTAAACCCCGCCGAACCCCTCGATTAGATTCCAGCCTGTAACTCACTTCCGGGTATCTGTTATTCAGTATACAAACCCCCCTGAATCCCTCGATTAGATTCCAGCCTGTAACTCACTCCCGGGTATCTGTTGTTCTATATATAAACCACCCCGAACCGCTCGATTAGATTCTAGCCTGTAACTCAGTCCCGGGTATCTGTTATTCTATATATAAACCCCCCCAACCCTTCGATTAGATTCTAGCCTGTAACTCAATCACGGGTATCTGTTATCGTATATATAAACCACCCTGAACACCTCGATTAGATTCCAGTCTGTAACTCACTCCTGAGTATCTGTTATTCTATATATAAAACCCCTCAAACCCCTCGATTAGTTTCCAGTATGTAACTCACTCCCGGGTATCTGTTATTCTATAATTAAACCCCGCCGAACCCCTCGATTAGATTCCAGCCTGTAACTCACTCCCGGGTATCTGTTATTCTATATATAAACCCCCCGAACCCCTCAATTAGATTCCAGTCTGTAGCTCACTCCCGGGTGCCTGTTATTCTATATATAAACCACCCGAACCCCTTGCTTAGACTCCAGTCTGTAACTCGCTCCCGGGAATCTTATTCTATATAATAACCCCCCCGAACCCCTCGATTAGATTCCAGTCTGTAACTCACTCCCGGGTATCTGTAATTCTATATATAAACCCCCCCGAACCCCTCGATTAGATTCCAGTCTGTAACTCACTCCCGGGTATCTGTGATTCTATATATAAACCCCCCCGAACCCTCGATTAGATTCCAGTCTGTAACTCACTCCCGGGTATCTGTTATTCTGTATATAAACCCCCCTGAACCCCTCGATTAGATTCCAGTCTGTAACTCACTCCCGGGTATCTGTTATTCTGTATATAAACCCCCCTGAACCCCTCGATTAGATTCCAGCCTGTAACTCACTCCCGGGTATCTGTTATTCTATAAATAAACCCCACCGAACACCTCGATTAGATTCCAGTCTGTAACTCACTCCCGGGTATCTGTTATTTTATATACAAACCCCCCCGAACCCCTCGATTAGATTCCAGTCTGTAACTCACTCCCGGGTATCTGTTATTCTATATATAAACCCCCCCAAACCCCTCGATTAGATTCCAGTCTGTAACTCACTCCCGGGTATCTGTTATTCTATATATAAACCCCCCCGAACCCCTCGATTAGATTCCAGTCTGTAACTCACTCCTGGGTATCTGTTATTCTATATATAAACCCCCCCAAACCCCTCGATTAGATTCCAATCTTTAATCTCTCCCAGATAACTGTTATTCTATATACAAACCCCCCCAAAGCCCTCGTTAAATTCCAGTCAGTAACTCACTCCCGGGTATCAGTTATTCTATATATAAAGCCCCATGAACCCCTCGATTAGATTCCAGTCTGTAACTCACTCCCGGGTATCAGTTATTCTATATATAAACCCCCGTGAACCCATCGATTAGATTCCAGTCTGTAACTCGCTCCCGGGTATCTGTTATTCTATATATAAACCCCCATGAACCCCTCGATTAGATTCCAGTCAGTAACTCACTCCCGGGTATCAGTTATTCTATATATAAAGCCCCATGAACCCCTCGATTAGATTCCAGTCTGTAACTCACTCCCGGGTATCAGTTATTCTATATATAAACCCCCGTGAACCCATCGATTAGATTCCAGTCTGTAACTCACTCCCGGATATCTGTTATTCTATATATAAACCCCCATGAACACCTCGATTAGATTCCAGTCTGTAACTCACTCCCGGGTATCAGTTATTCTATATATAAACCACCCCGAACCCCTCGATTAGATTCCAGTCTGTAACCACTCCCGGGTATCAGTTATTCTAAACAAAAACCGCCCCGAACAACTCGATTGGATTCCAGTCTGTAACTCGCTCCCGGGAATCTCTTATTCTATATATAAACCTCTCAAACCCCTCAATTAGATTCCAGTCTGTAACTCACTCCCGGGTATCTGTTATTCTATATATAAACCCCCCAAACCGCTCGATTAGATTCCAGTCTGTAACTCACTCCCGAGTATCTGTTATTCTATATATAAACCCCCCTGAACCCCTCGATTAGATTCCAGCCTGTAACTCACTCCCGGGTATCTGTTGTTCTATATATAAACCCCCCTGAAACCCTCGATTAGATTCTAGCCTGTAACTCAGTCACGGGTATCTGTCATCGTATATATAAACCACCCTGAACACCCCGATAAGATTCCAGTCTGTAACTCACTCCTGAGTATCTGTTATTCTATATATAAACCCCCTCAAACCCCTCGATTAGTTTCCAGCCATGTAACTCACTCCCGGGTATCTGTTATTCTATATATAAACCCCCCGAACCCCTCAATTAGATTCCAGTCTGTAGCTCACTCCTGGGTGCCTGTTATTCTATATATAAACCACCCGAACCCCTTGATTAGACTCCAGTCTGTAACTCACTCCCGGGTATCTTATTCTATATATAAACCCCCCCGAACCCCTCGATTAGATTCCAGTCTGTAACTCTCTCCCGGATATCTGTTATTCTATATATATATACCCCCCCGAACGCCTCGAATAAATTCCAGTCTGTAACTCACTCCCGGGTATCTCTTATTTTATATATAAACCCCCTCAAACCCCTCGATAAGTTTCCAGTCTGTAACTCATTCCCGGGTATCAGTTATTCTATATAGAAACCCCGCCCCGAACCCCTCGATTAGATTCCAGCCTGTAACTCACTTCCAGGTATCTGTTATTCAGTATACAAACCCCCCCGAACCCCTCGATTAGATTCTAGTCTGTAACTCACTCCCGGGTATCAGTTATTCTAAACATAAACAACCCCGAACGACTCGATTAGATTCCAGTCTGTAACTCACTCCCGGGTATCTCTTATTCTATATATAAACCCCGTCAAACCCCTCGATTAGTTTCCAGTATGTAACTCACTCCCACGTATCTGTTATTCTATAACTAAACCCCGCCGAACCCCTCGATTAGATTCCAGCCTGTAACTCACTTCCGGGTATCTGTTATTCAGTATACAAACCCCCCTGAACCCCTCGATTAGATTCCAGCCTGTAACTCACTCCCGGGTATCTGTTGTTCTATATATAAACCACCCCGAACCGCTCGATTAGATTCTAGCCTGTAACTCAGTCCCGGGTATCTGTTATTCTATATATAAACCCCCCCAACCCTTCGATTAGATTCTAGCCTGTAACTCAATCACGGGTATCTGTTATCGTATATATAAACCACCCTGAACACCTCGATTAGATTCCAGTCTGTAACTCACTCCTGAGTATCTGTTATTCTATATATAAACCCCCTCAAACCCCTCGATTAGTTTCCAGTATGTAACTCACTCCCAGGTATCTGTTATTCTATAATTAAACCCCGCCGAACCCCTCGATTAGATTCCAGCCTGTAACTCACTCCCGGGTATCTGTTATTCTATATATAAACCCCCCGAACCCCTCAATTAGATTCCAGTCTGTAGCTCACTCCCGGGTGCCTGTTATTCTATATATAAACCACCCGAACCCCTTGCTTAGACTCCAGTCTGTAACTCGCTCCCGGGAATCTTATTCTATATAATAACCCCCCCGAACACCTCGATTAGATTCCAGTCTGTAACTCTCTCCCGGATATCTGTTATTCTATATATAAACCCCCCCGAACGCCTCGATTAAATTCCAGTCTGTAACTCACTCCCGGGTATCTGTTATTCTATATGTAAACCCCCCTGAACCCCTCAATTAGATTCCAGCCTGTAACTCAGTCCCAGGTATCTGTTATTATATATATAAACCCCCCCGAACCCCTCGATTAGATTCCAGTCTGTAACTCATTCCCGAGTATCTGTTATTTTATATATAAACCCCCTCAACCCCCTCGATTAGGTTTCAGTCTGTAACTCACTCCCGGGTATCTGTTATTCTGTATATAAACCCCCCTGAACACCTCAATTTGATTCCAGTCTGTAACTCACTCCCGGGTATCTGTTGTTCTGTAAATAAATCCCCCCGAACCCCTCGATTAGATTCTAGCCTGTAACTCACTTCCGGGTAACTGTTATTCTATATATAAACCCCCCCCGAAACCCTCGTTAAATTCCAGTCTGCAACTCATTCCCGGGTATCAGTTATTCTATATAGAAACCCCGCCCCGAACCCCTCGATTAGATTCCAGCCTTTAACTCACTTCCGGGTATCTGTTATTCAGTATACAAACCCCCCTGAACCCCTCGATTAGATTCCAGTCTGTAACTCACTCCCGGGTGTCTGTTTTTCTATATATAAACCACCCCGAACCCCTCGATTAGATTCCAGTCTGCAACCACTCCCGGGTATCAGTTATTCTAAACATAAACCACCCGGACCCCTTGATTAGACTCCAGTCTGTAACTCACTCCCGGGTATCTTATTCTATATGTAAACCCTCCCGAACCCCTCGATTAAATTCCAATCTGTAACTCAATCCCGGGTATCTGTTATTCTATATATAAACCCCCCCCGAACGACTCGATTAGATTCTAGCCTGTAACTCACTCCCGGGTATCTGTTATTTTATACACAAACCCCTCCCCCCGAACACCTCGATTAGATTCCAGTCTGTAACACACTCCCGGGTATCTGTTATTCTATATATAAACCCCCCCGAACCCCTCGATTAGATTCTAGCCTGTAACTCACTCCCGGGTATCTGTTATTCTATATACAAACCCCCCCGAACCCCTCGATTAGATTCCAGTCTGTAACTCACTCACGGGTATCTGTTATTCTATATATAAACCCCCCCGAACCCCTCGATTAGATTCCAGTCTGTAACTCACTCCCGGGTATCTGTTATTCAGTATACAAACCCCCCTGAACCCCTCGATTAGATTCCAGTCTGTAACTCACTCCCGGGTGTCTGTTTTTCTATATATAAACCATCCGAACCCCTCGATTAGATTCCAGTCTGCAACCACTCCCGGGTATCAGTTATTCTAAACATAAACCACCCGGACCCCTTGATTAGACTCCAGTCTGTAACTCACTCCCGGGTATCTTATTCTATATAGAAACCCCCCCCGAACACCTCGATTAGATTCCAGTCTGTAACTCTCTCCCGGATATCTGTTATTCTATATATAAACCCCCCCCGAACGCCTCGATTAAATTCCAGTCTGTAACTCACTCCCGGGTATCTGTTATTCTATATGTATACCCCCCCTGAACCCCTCGATTAGATTCCAGCCTGTAACTCACTCCCGGGTATCTGTTATTCTGTATATAAACCCCCCTGAACCCCTCAATTTGATTCCAGTCTGTAACTCACTCCCGTGTATCTCTTATTCTATATATAAACCCTCAAACCCCACGATTAGATTCCAGTCTGTAACTCACTCCCGAGTATCTGTTATTATATATATAAACCACCCGAACCCCTCGATTAGATTCCAGTCTGTAACTCATTCCCGAGTATCTGTTATTATATATATAAACCCCCCCAAACCGCTCGATTAGATTCCAGTCTGTAACTCACTCCCGTGTATCTCTTATTCTATATATAAACCCTCAAACCCCACGATTAGATTCCAGTCTGTAACTCACTCCCGAGTATCTGTTATTATATATATAAACCACCCGAACCCCTCGATTAGATTCCAGTCTGTAACTCATTCCCGAGTATCTGTTATTTTATATACAAACCCCCTCAAACCCCTCAATTAGTTTCCAGTCTGTAACACACTCCCGGGTATCTGTTATTCTATAAATAAATCCCCCCGAACCCCTCGATTAGATTCTAGCCTGTAACTCACTCCCAGGTATCTGTTATTCTATAACTAAACCCCGCCGAACCCCTCGATTAGATTCTAGCCTGTAACTCACTTCCGGGTATCAGTTATTCTATATATAAACCCCACCCCGAACCCCTCGATTAGATTCCAGTCTGTAACTCACTCCCGGGTATCTGTTATTCTATATATAAACCCCCCCGAACGCCTCGATTAAATTCCAGTCTGTAACTCACTCCCGGGTATCTGTTATTCTATATGTAAACCCCCCTGAACCCCTCAATTAGATTCCAGCCTGTAACTCAGTCCCAGGTATCTGTTATTATATATATAAACCCCCCCGAACCCCTCGATTAGATTCCAGTCTGTAACTCATTCCCGAGTATCTGTTATTTTATATATAAACCCCCTCAACCCCCTCGATTAGGTTTCAGTCTGTAACTCACTCCCGGGTATCTGTTATTCTGTATATAAACCCCCCTGAACACCTCAATTTGATTCCAGTCTGTAACTCACTCCCGGGTATCTGTTGTTCTGTAAATAAATCCCCCCGAACCCCTCGATTAGATTCTAGCCTGTAACTCACTTCCGGGTAACTGTTATTCTATATATAAACCCCCCCCGAAACCCTCGTTAAATTCCAGTCTGCAACTCATTCCCGGGTATCAGTTATTCTATATAGAAACCCCGCCCCGAACCCCTCGATTAGATTCCAGCCTTTAACTCACTTCCGGGTATCTGTTATTCAGTATACAAACCCCCCTGAACCCCTCGATTAGATTCCAGTCTGTAACTCACTCCCGGGTGTCTGTTTTTCTATATATAAACCACCCCGAACCCCTCGATTAGATTCCAGTCTGCAACCACTCCCGGGTATCAGTTATTCTAAACATAAACCACCCGGACCCCTTGATTAGACTCCAGTCTGTAACTCACTCCCGGGTATCTTATTCTATATGTAAACCCTCCCGAACCCCTCGATTAAATTCCAATCTGTAACTCAATCCCGGGTATCTGTTATTCTATATATAAACCCCCCCCGAACGACTCGATTAGATTCTAGCCTGTAACTCACTCCCGGGTATCTGTTATTTTATACACAAACCCCTCCCCCCGAACACCTCGATTAGATTCCAGTCTGTAACACACTCCCGGGTATCTGTTATTCTATATATAAACCCCCCCGAACCCCTCGATTAGATTCTAGCCTGTAACTCACTCCCGGGTATCTGTTATTCTATATACAAACCCCCCCGAACCCCTCGATTAGATTCCAGTCTGTAACTCACTCACGGGTATCTGTTATTCTATATATAAACCCCCCCGAACCCCTCGATTAGATTCCAGTCTGTAACTCACTCCCGGGTATCTGTTATTCAGTATACAAACCCCCCTGAACCCCTCGATTAGATTCCAGTCTGTAACTCACTCCCGGGTGTCTGTTTTTCTATATATAAACCATCCGAACCCCTCGATTAGATTCCAGTCTGCAACCACTCCCGGGTATCAGTTATTCTAAACATAAACCACCCGGACCCCTTGATTAGACTCCAGTCTGTAACTCACTCCCGGGTATCTTATTCTATATAGAAACCCCCCCCGAACACCTCGATTAGATTCCAGTCTGTAACTCTCTCCCGGATATCTGTTATTCTATATATAAACCCCCCCGAACGCCTCGATTAAATTCCAGTCTGTAACTCACTCCCGGGTATCTGTTATTCTATATGTATACCCCCCCTGAACCCCTCGATTAGATTCCAGCCTGTAACTCACTCCCGGGTATCTGTTATTCTGTATATAAACCCCCCTGAACCCCTCAATTTGATTCCAGTCTGTAACTCACTCCCGTGTATCTCTTATTCTATATATAAACCCTCAAACCCCACGATTAGATTCCAGTCTGTAACTCACTCCCGAGTATCTGTTATTATATATATAAACCACCCGAACCCCTCGATTAGATTCCAGTCTGTAACTCATTCCCGAGTATCTGTTATTATATATATAAACCCCCCCAAACCGCTCGATTAGATTCCAGTCTGTAACTCACTCCCGTGTATCTCTTATTCTATATATAAACCCTCAAACCCCACGATTAGATTCCAGTCTGTAACTCACTCCCGAGTATCTGTTATTATATATATAAACCACCCGAACCCCTCGATTAGATTCCAGTCTGTAACTCATTCCCGAGTATCTGTTATTTTATATACAAACCCCCTCAAACCCCTCAATTAGTTTCCAGTCTGTAACACACTCCCGGGTATCTGTTATTCTATAAATAAATCCCCCCGAACCCCTCGATTAGATTCTAGCCTGTAACTCACTCCCAGGTATCTGTTATTCTATAACTAAACCCCGCCGAACCCCTCGATTAGATTCTAGCCTGTAACTCACTTCCGGGTATCAGTTATTCTATATATAAACCCCACCCCGAACCCCTCGATTAGATTCCAGTCTGTAACTCACTCCCGGGTAACTGTTATTCTATATATAAACCCCCCCCGAAACCCTCGTTAAATTCCAGTCTGCAACTCATTCCCGGGTATCAGTTATTCTATATAGAAACCCCGCCCCGAACCCCTCGATTAGATTCCAGCCTTTAACTCACTTCCGGGTATCTGTTATTCAGTATACAAACCCCCCTGAACCCCTCGATTAGATTCCAGTCTGTAACTCACTCCCGGGTGTCTGTTTTTCTATATATAAACCACCCCGAACACCTCGATTAGATTCCAGTCTGCAACCACTCCCGGGTATCAGTTATTCTAAACATAAACCACCCGGACCCCTTGATTAGACTCCAGTCTGTAACTCACTCCCGGGTATCTTATTCTATATGTAAACCCTCCCGAACCCCTCGATTAAATTCCAATCTGTAACTCAATCCCGGGTATCTGTTATTCTATATATAAACCCCCCCCGAACGACTCGATTAGATTCTAGCCTGTAACTCACTCCCGGGTATCTGTTATTTTATACACAAACCCCTCCCCCCGAACACCTCGATTAGATTCCAGTCTGTAACACACTCCCGGGTATCTGTTATTCTATATATAAACCCCCCCGAACCCCTCGATTAGATTCTAGCCTGTAACTCACTCCCGGGTATCTGTTATTCTATATACAAACCCCCCCGAACCCCTCGATTAGATTCCAGTCTGTAACTCACTCACGGGTATCTGTTATTCTATATATAAACCCCCCCCGAACCCCTCGATTAGATTCCAGTCTGTAACTCACTCCCGGGTATCTGTTATTCTATATATAAACCCCCCCCGAACCCCTCGATTAGATTCCAGTCTGTAACTCACTCATGGGTATCTGTTATTCTATATATAAATCCCACCAAACCCCTCGATTAGATTCCAGTCTGTAACTCACTCCCGGATATCTGTTATTCTATATATAAACCACCACGAACCCCTCGATTAGATTCCAGTCTGTAACTCACTCCCGGGTATCTGTTATTCTATATATAAACCCCCCCGAACGACTCGATTAGATTCTAGCCTGTAACTCAGTCACGGGTATCTGTTATTCTGTATATAAACCACCCCGAACCCCTCGATTAGATTCCAGTCTGTAACCACTCCTGGGTATCAGTTATTCTAAACATAAACCACCCCGAACGACTCAATTAGATTCCAGTCTGTAACTCACTCCCGTGTATCTCTTATTCTATATATAAACCCTCAAACCCCACGATTAGATTCCAGTCTGTAACTCACTCCCGAGTATCTGTTATTATATATATAAACCACCCGAACCCCTCGATTAGATTCCAGTCTGTAACTCATTCCCGAGTATCTGTTATTTTATATATAAACCCCCTCAAACCCCTCAATTAGTTTCCAGTCTGTAACTCACTCCCGGGTATCTGTTATTCTATATAGAAACCCCCCCGAACCACTCGATTAGATTCTAGCCTGTAACTCACTTCCGGGTATCAGTTATTCTATATAGAAACCCCACCCCGAACCCCTCGATTAGATTCCAGCCTTTAACTCACTTCCGGGTATCTGTTATTCAGTATACAAACCCCCCTGAACCCCTCGATTAGATTCCAGTCTGTAACTCACTCCCGGGTGTCTGTTTTTCTATATATAAACCATCCGAACCCCTCGATTAGATTCCAGTCTGCAACCACTCCCGGGTATCAGTTATTCTAAACATAAACCACCCGCACCCCTTGATTAGACTCCAGTCTGTAACTCACTCCCGGGTATCTTATTCTATATAGAAACCCCCCCCGAACACCTCGATTAGATTCCAGTCTGTAACTCTCTCCCGGATATCTGTTATTCTATATATAAACCCCCCCGAACGCCTCGATTAAATTCCAGTCTGTAACTCACTCCCGGGTATCTGTTATTCTATATGTATACCCCCCCCTGAACCCCTCGATTAGATTCCAGCCTGTAACTCACTCCCGGGTATCTGTTATTCTGTATATAAACCCCCCTGAACCCCTCAATTTGATTCCAGTCTGTAACTCACTCCCGGGTATCTGTTATTCTGTATATAAACCCCCCTGAACCCTTCAATTAGATTCCAGCCTGTAACTCACTCCCGGGTATCTGTTATTATATATATAAACCCCCCCAAACCGCTCGATTAGATTCCAGTCTGTAACTCACTCCCGGGCATCTGTTATTGTGTATATAAACCCCCCTGAACCCCTCGATTAGATTGCAGCCTGTAACTCACTCCCGGGTATCTGTTATTCTATATATAAACCCCCCCGAACCCCTCGATTAGACTCTAGCCTGTAACTCAGTCACGGGTATTTGTCATCGTATATATAAACCACCCTGAACACCTCGATAAGATTCCAGTCTGTAACTCACTCCTGAGTATCTGTTATTCTATATATA
Organism: Isurus oxyrinchus; assembly: GCA_026770705.1. Classification (NCBI taxonomy): domain Eukaryota; kingdom Metazoa; phylum Chordata; class Chondrichthyes; order Lamniformes; family Lamnidae; genus Isurus; species Isurus oxyrinchus. The sequence continues at coordinate 19,847 of JANJGN010005013.1, forward strand.
AACCCCCTCAAACCCCTCGATTAGTTTCCAGCCTGTAACTCACTCCCGGGTATCTGTTATTTTATATATAAACCCCCCGAACCCCTCAATTAGATTCCAGTCTGTAGCTCACTCCTGGGTGCCTGTTATTCTATATATAAACCACCCGAACCTCTTGATTAGACTCCAGTCTGTAACTCACTCCCGGGTATCTTACTCTATATAGAAACCCCCCCGAACACCTCGATTAGATTCCAGTCTGTAACTCTCTCCCGGATATCTGTTATTCTATATGTAAACCCACCTGAACCCCTCGATTAGATTCCAGCCTGTAACTCACTCCTGGGTATCTGTTATTCTGTATATAAACGCCCCTGAACCCCTCAATTAGATTCCAGCCTGTAACTCACTCCCGGGTATCTGTTATTATATATATAAACCCCCCCGAACCCCTCGATTAGATTCCAGTCTGTAACTCATTCCCGAGTATCTGTTATTTTATATATAAACCCCCTCAAACCCCTCGATTAGTTTCCAGTCTGTAACTCACTCCCGGGTATCTGTTATTCTATAAATAAATCCCCCCGAACCCCTTGATTAGATTCTAGCCTGTAACTCACTTCCGGGTAACTGTTATTCTATATATAAACCCCCCCGAAACCCTCGTTAAATTCCAGTCTGCAACTCATTCCCGGGTATCAGTTATTCTATATAGAAACCCCGCCCCGAACCCCTTGATTAGATTCCAGCCTGTAACTCACTTCCGGGTATCTGTTATTCAGTATACAAACCCCCCTGAACCCCTCGATTAGATTCCAGTCTGTAACTCACTCCCGGGTATCTGTTATTCTATATATAAACCACCCCGAACCACTCGATTATGTTCTAGCCTGTAACTCAGTCACGGGTATCTGTTATCGTACATATAAACCACCCTGAACACCTTGATAAGATTCCAGTCTGTAACTCACTTCCGGGTATCTGTTATTCAGTATACAAACCCCCCTGAACCCCTCGATTAGATTCCAGTTTGTAACCACTCCCGGGTATCAGTTATTCTAAACATAAACCACCCCGAACGCCTCGATTAGATTCCAGTCTGTAACTCACTCCCGGGTATCTCTTATTCTATATATAAACCCCGTCAAACCCCTCGATAAGTTTCCAGTATGTAACTCACTCCCAGGTATCTGTTATTCTATAACTAAACCCCGCCGAACCCCTCGATTAGATTCCAGCCTGTAACTCACTTCCGGGTAACTGTTATTCTATATATAAACCCCCCCGAAACCCTCGTTAAATTCCAGTCTGCAACTTATTCCCGGGTATCAGTTATTCTATATAGAAACCCCGCCCCGAACCCCTCAATTAGATTCCAGCCTGTAACCGACTCCCGGGTATCTGTTGTTCTATATATAAACCCCCCCGAAACCTTCGATTAGATTCTAGCCTGTAACTCAGTCACGGGTATCTGTCATCGTACATATTATCCACCCTGAACACCTCGATAAGATTCCAGTCTGTAACTCACTCCTGAGTATCTGTTATTCTATATATAAACCCCCTCAAACCCCTGGATTAGTTTCCAGCCATGTAACTCACTCCCGGGTATCTGTTATTCTATATATAAACCCCCCGAACCCCTCAATTAGATTCCAGTCTGTAGCTCACTCCTGGGTGCCTGTTATTCTATATATAAACCACCCGAACCCCTTGATTAGACTCCAGTCTGTAACTCACTCCCGGGTATCTTATTCTATATAGAAACCCCCCCGAACACCTCAATTAGATTCCAGCCTGTAACTCACTTCCGGGTATCTGTTATTCTGTATACAAACCCCCCTGAACCCTTCGATTAGATTCCAGCCTGTAACTCACTCCCGGGTATCTAATATTATATATATAAACCCCTCCGAACCCCTCGATTAGATTCCAGCATGTAACTCACTCCCGGGTATCTGTTATTCTGTATATAAACCCCCCTGAACTCCTCGATTAGATTCCAGCCTGTAACTCACTCCCGGGTATCTGTTATTCTGTATATAAACACCCGTGAACCCCTCGATTAGATTCCAGCCTGTAACTCACTCCCGGGTATCTGTTATTCTATATATAAACCCCCCCGAACCACTCGATTAGGTTCTAGCCTGTAACTCAGTCACGGGTATCTATCATCGTATATATAAACCACCCTGAACCCCACGATTAGATTCCAGTCAGTAACTCACTCCCGAGTAACTGTTATTCTATATATAAACCCCCTCAAACCCCTCGATTAGTTTCCAGTATGTAACTCACTCCCAGGTATCTGTTATTCTATATCCAAACCCCCCCGAACCCTTCGATTAGATTCCAGCCTGTAACTAACTCACGTGTATCTGTTATTCTATATATAAACGCCCCGAACCAGTCAATAAGATTCCAGTCTGTAGCTCACACCCGGGTATCTGTTATTCTATATATAAACCACCCGAACCCCTTGATTAGACTCCAGTCTGTAACTCACTCCCGGGTATCTTATTCTATATATAAACCCTCCCGAACCCCTCGATTAATTTCCAATCTGTAACTCAATCCCGGGTATCTGTTATTCTATATATAAACCCCCCCCCGAACGACTCGATTAGATTCTAGCCTGTAACTCACTCCCGGGTATCTGTTATTTTATACACAAACCCATCCCCCCGAACCCCTCGATTAGATTCTAGCCTGTAACTCACTCCCGGGTATCTGTTATTCTATATATTTACCCCCACCGAACCCCTCAATTAGATTCCAGCCTGTAACTCACTCCCGGGTATCTGTTATTCTATATACAAACCCCCCCGAACCCCTCGATTAGATTTTAGCCTGTAACTCACTCCCGGGTATCTGTTATTCTATATACAAACCCCCTGAACTCCTCGATTAGATTCCAGTCTGTAACTCACTCACGGGTATCTGTTATTCTATATATAAATCCCACCGAACCCCTCGATTAGATTCCAGTCTGTAACTCACTCCCGGGTATCTGTTATTCTATATATAAACCCACCCGAACGACTCGATTAGATTCTAGCCTGTAACTCAGTCACGGGTATCTGTTATCGTATATATAAACCACCCTGAACCCCTCGATTAGATTCCAGTCAGTAACTCACTCCCGAATATCTGTTATTCTATATATAAAACCCCTCAAACCCCTCGATTAGTTTCCAGTATGTAACTCACTCCCAGGTACCTGTTATTCTATATCTAAACCCCCCCGAACCCCTCAATTAGTTTCCAGCCTGTAACTAACTCCCGGGTATCTGTTATTCTATATATAAACCACCCGAACCCCTTGATTAGACTCCAGTATGTAACTCACTCCCAGGTATCTTATTCAATATATAAACCCCCCCCCGAACCTCTCGATTAGATTCCAGTCTGTAACTCACTCCCGGGTATCTGTTATTTTATATATAAACCACCCCGAACCCCTCGATTAGATTCCAGTCTGTAACTCACTCCCGGGTATCTGTTATTCTATATATAAACCCCCCCTGAACCCCTCGATTAGATTCCAGTCTGTAACACACTCCCGGGGTATCTGTTATTCTATATATAAACCCCCCCGAGCGACTCGATTAGATTCCAGTCTGTAACACACTCCCGGGTATCTGTTATCATATATATAAACCACCCTGAACCCCTCGATTAGATTCCAGTCAGTAACTCACTCCCGACTATCTGTTATTCTATATATAACCCCCCTCAAACCCCTCGATTAATTTCCAGTATGTAACTCACTCCCAGGTATCTGTTATTCTATATCGAAACCCCCCCCAAACCCCTCGATTAGATTCCAGCCTGTAACTAACTCCCGGGTATCTGTTATTCTATATATAAACCCCCCGAACACCTCAATTAGATTCCAGTCTGTAGCTCACTCCCGGGTATCTGTTATTCTATATATAGAACCACCACAAACCCCTCGATTAGATTCCAGTCTGTAACTCACTCCCGGGTATCTGTTATTCTATATATAAACCCCCTCGAAACCCTCGATTAGATTCCAGTCTGTAACTCACTCCCGGGAATCTGTTTATTCTATATATAAACCCCCCTGAACCCCCTCGATTAGATTGCAGCCTGTAACTCACTCCCGGGTATCTGTTATTATATATATAATCCCCCCCGAACCCCTCTATTAGATTCCAGTCTGTAACTCACTCCTTGGTATCTGTTATTCTATATATAAACCCCCCCCGAACCCCTCGATTAGATTCCAGTCTGTAACTCTCTCCCCGGATATCTGTTATTCTATATATAAACCCCCCCCGAACGCCTCGATTAAATTCCAGTCTGTAACTCAATCCCGGGTATCTGTTATTCTATATATAAACCCCACTGAACCCCCTCGATTAGATTCCAGTCTGTAACTAGCTCCGGGGTATCTGTTATTCTATATATAAACCCCCCTGAACCCCTTGATTAGATTCCAGCCTGTAACTCACGCTCGAGTATCAGGTATTCTATATATAAACCCCCGCCCCGAACCCTTCGATTAGATTCCAGACTGTAACTCACTTCCGGGTATCGGTTATTCTGTATACAAACCCCCCTGAACCCCTTGATTAGATTCCAGCCTGTAACTAACTCCCGGGTATCTGTTATTCTATATCTCAACCCCCCAGAACCCCTCAATTAGATTCCAGTCTGTAGCTCACTCCCGGGTATCTGTTATTCTATATATAAACCACCCGAACCCCTTGATTAGATTCCAGTCTGTAACTCACTCCCGGGTATCTGTTATTCTATATATAAACCACCCGAACCCCTTGATTAGACTCTAGTCTGTAACTCACTCCCGGGTATCTTATTCTATATATAAACCCCCCCCGAACCACTCGATTATATTCCAGTCTGTAACTCTCTCCCGGATATCTGTTATTCTATATATAAACCCCACCGAACCCCTCGATTAAATTCCAGTCTGTAACTCAATCCCGGGTATCTGTTATTCTATATATAAACCCCACTGAACCCCTCGATTAGATTGCAGCCTGTAACTCACTCCCGGGTATCTGTTATTATATATATAATCCCCCCCGAACCACTCGATTGGATTCTAGTCTGTAACTCACTCCCGGGTATCTGTTATTCTATATATAAAACCCCCCTGAACCCCTCGATTAGATTCCAGTCTGTAACTCACTCCTGGGTATCTGTTATTCTATATATAAACCCCCCCCGAACCCATCGATTAGATTCCAGCCTGTAACTAACTCCCGGGTATCTGTTATTCTATATATAAAACCCCCCCCGAACCCCTCGATTAGATTCCAGCCTGTAACTAACCTCCCCGGGTATCTGTTATTCTATATATAAACCCCCCCCCGAACCACTTGATTAGATTCCAGCCTGTAACTAACTCCCGGGTATCCGTTATTCTATATATAAACCCCGCTGAACCCCCTCGATTAGATTCCAGGCTGTAACTAGCTCCGGGGTATCTGTTATTCTATATATAAACCATCCCCAAACCCTTCGATTAGATTCCAGTCTGTAACTCACTCCCAGGTATCTGTTATTCTATATATAAACCCCCCCCGAACCCCTCGATGAGATTCCAGTCTGTAACTCACTCCCAGGTATCTGTTATTCTGTATATAAACCCCCCCGAACCCCTGGATTAATCTGCCCACCTCTTGTTCAGCGACCTGGGCTCTCTCCTCCATCGACATTGCCTTGGAGTTTCTGAGGGACTTGTCCCATCTCCACACCGCTCCTCCTATCTTCCCGAATGGCATCAAGTTGGAGTTTCTGTGTCAGCTCTTCCTGACTGGAGCTGTAGGCACGGGAGGTTTCGGTGGGATTGGGGGGGTGGAGGAGGGCAGGGTTGGGTGGGGCGGGGGGTGGGTGAAATGGGGGGGCGGAGGGAGGAGATGGAGGAACATGAGTTTGAGATCTCCCACAGGAACACAGAACTTGCAAGGTCAACGGTTTAGGCGGGAGCCCAAGGTCAAGGTGAGTGCCTGCATGTTGTTGGTGCAGCAGGCAGCTCTCTCTTCCTCTCTCTCTCTCTCATTCTCTCTCTCTCTCTCACTCTCCCTCCTACTCTCTCTCCTCCCCTCACACTTTCTCTCTCTCCCCCTCTCTCTCTCACACATTCTCTCTCTCCTCTCTTTCTCCCTCTCTCTCTCCCCTCTCTCTCTGTCATTCTCTCTCTCCCTCTCTCACTCTCCCTCCTTCTCTCTCTCCTCCCCTCACATTGTCTCTCTCTCTCCCTCTCTTTCTCCCTCTCTCTCTCCCTCTCTCTCATTCTCTCTCTCTCTCTCCCCCTCTCTCACTCTCCCTCCTTCTCTCTCTCCTCCCCTCACATTGTCTCTCTCTCTCCCCTCTCACACATTCTCTCTCTCCCTCTCTTTCTCCCTCTCTCTCTCCCTCTCTCTCATTCTCTCTCTCTCTCTCCCCCTCTATCACTCTCTCTCCTTCTCTCTCTCCTCCCCTCACATTGTCTCTCTCTCTCCTCTCTCTCTTCCCCCCTTCTCTCTCTCCCCATCTCACATTCTCTCTCTCTCCATCTCTCTCTCCCCCCTCTCTCTCTCATTCTGTCTCTCTCTCTCCCCCCTCTGTCTCTCCTCCCTTTCTCTCTATCTCTCCCTCTCTCTCACATTCTCTCTCTCCCCTCTCTCTCTCTCTCCGCTTCTCTCTCTCTCCCGCTCTCTCTCTATCTCACTCTCACATTCTTTCTCTCTCTCTCTCTCTCCCTCTTTCTCATTCTCTCTCTCTCCCCCTCTCCCCCCACTCTCTATCCCCCTCTCTCTTCCTATCTCTCATTCTCTCTCCCTCTTTCCCTCTCTCTCTCCCTCTATCTCTCTCTCATTCTCTCTCTCTCCCTCACCCTCTCTCTCTGCCTCTCAGGAGGCAAATGGTAAGTTGGCCTTCATTGCGAGAGGACCTGAGTACAGGAGCGAGGGTGTCTTACTGCAGCTGGACAGGGCCTTGGTGAGACCACACCTGGGGTACTGTGTGCAGATTTGGTCCCCTTACCTAAGAAAGGATGTACTTGCCATAGAGGGAGAGCAGCGAAGGTTCACCAGCCTGATTCCTGGTTGGCAGGATTGTTGTATGAGGAGAGATTGGCCCGACGAGGCCCTGTATTCCCTGGAGTTTAGGAGAGTGAGAGGGGATCTCACTGAAACGTATAAAATTCTGACAGGGATGGGCAGACCGGATGCAGGGTTGATGTCTCCTCTGGGCTGGGAGGGGGGTCTAGAACAAGGGGTCACAGTCTCAGGATACGGGGTGGACCATTTAGGACTGAGATGAGGAGAAACCTCTTCACTCGGAGGGTGGTGAACCTGTGGGATTCTCTCCGACTGGAGGCTGTGGGGGCCGAGTCACTGAGTATATTTAAGAAGGAGATAGGTTCCTGCACTCTACAGGCAACAAAGGGAGAGAGCGGGAGCATGGCGTTGAGATAGAGGATCAGCCATGATCATTTGAATGGGGAAGCAGGCTCGAGGGGCTGAATGGCCTCCTCCTGCTCCTATTTTCTACGTTTCTAAGTCTTGAACATCCTGCAACATGCTCTCCAAATCCAATTCTGCCCCTGAGCTGCTCCCATTTCCAACGGAGATTTCCTATGTAAACATTTGCCTGTCACGGGGTTAGCCACCCCCGACCTCTGGGTGGCTCTGCGGAGCCAGTGCTTGTGGAGGCCGCTCCGACGCTCTGGGGTTTATACCGATCCCCCAGCTGAGGGGGCAGTTGCATGGCAGGCGTGAACGGCGCACTCCACAGGGGTTGGGATGGTCCCGAGGCATGCTGGGGGGGGGGGCAGGAAGATCCCACTGGCTCTGCTGCTCAGCTCACTTCGGGGGCTGCCCCAGGCGGTGCCGGGGAGGGTTGGGGGTTGAGGGGGGTGGTTGTGGCTGGGGGTGTTTGATTCACCGATGCTCTTGAACCCCAGGAA
>JANJGN010005014.1:12500-17500 GCA_026770705.1 Isurus oxyrinchus
GGGGTGGGAATGTGGATTTGGGTCGGTGATGATGGAAGGGCGGGAGTTAACGGGGTTGAATGGCTGGCAAGGGGGTTTCGGGTGCGGTGAGCTGGAAGGGATTGTCAGCTTGTAAGGCATAGGCTTAGCGAGGGCGTGGGAGGTCCGAGCAGCAAGCGGGTGGATGTGGCGGTGTTGGCCGGGCAGAGCGTCGCCATTGCCGGATGGGCAGAGTGGATTGGGGTCGGTGTTGGGTGGAGAGGCTGTTTTGTTAGGGAAGGCTGGGGGCTGGAAGAGGGTTGATGTTGGTGGCGTTGCAAGAGTGTGCCGGCGCGGGAATGGTGGCGAAGGCGGCGGATTGGTAGCCGGGATTGTGAGTGTTGGTGTTGGGGTCGGGGATGGGGTTTGGGTAAGTTTCAGGGGGTTAGGGGTTAGGGTACGGGTTAGGGTTAGGGGTTAGGCTTCGGGTTGCGGCAAATGGTTAACTGGTTACTAGGCAGGGTAGCCGACCGTTAATCCGGCTCTCCGGCCCGCTTATAAGGGTGCACTAAGATGCAGAGCACACCAGCTGGTCCACGTGCGATGTAAAAAGCGGGCAACCAGTTAGCAGACACGGCAGCCGGCAGGTAATTTAGGCCGCCCGCCCGCCCGCCCGCCCGCCCGGTAGTACGGCTGCATGTAGCTGCAGAGCAGCCAAGCGGCTGCTGAGAGTAAGTACTGAAGGGGAAATGGTTAACCGGTTAGCAGGCAGGGCAGCCGGCCGGTAATCGGAGCCGTCCACGCGGTACTATGGCTGCCGTTAGCTGCAGAACAGCCCAGCCGCTGCTGAGAGTGGGTAATGAAGGGGAAATGGTGAACCAGACAACAGGCAGCGCAGCCGACCGTTAATTACAGCCTCCCGCCGGGTAATACGGGTGCAGTAAACTGCAGAAGACGCCAGCAGGTCCAGGGAATGTGTCCAGGACGTGGAAATGGTTAACCGGTCAGCAGGAAGGTCAGCCGGCCGGTAGTACGGGTGCAGTCAGCAGCCGGCATCCCGAGCAGCTGAAAAGTCTTAAGCGCGGAATGGGGAAATCATTAACCTGTCAGCAAGCCGGCAGGGAAAGGGTGAAACGGCTTAAAATATCGAGGCGGCAAGGAAGAAATGGCAACCGGGGGCGGGGCGGATTCACAGTCACCACGTGAGAGGGGCGGTGCCTGGAGGCCGGGCAGGCGGTTGGCCGAAGGCCCGATACTCCGGGTGCTGTCAGCATTTCGCTTGCCGAGCTGCTCTAAAGTCGAGGTGCAGAACGGCGAAATCATTAACCGGCAAGCGGATGCATGGCAGCGGGCAGGGAAGGGTCAAAACGGCCTGAAATACCGGAGCGGCGGGCCAAGATGGCTGCCGGGGGGCGTATTCAGCGGTCGCACGTGACGGGGCGGTGCCCGGAGGCCGAGCCGCGCAAGCGCGATTTAAAGCGAGCAAAGTCCGAGCAGGAGCGATATCGTTGGCCATTCAGCCGGTTCGAGCCTGGTGGCCGAGGCGGGGAGGGTGGAACCGGGGAAAGGCTGGGTGTTCGGTGTCCGCCCGGGTGGTCCGGAGTTTTATTCGGGTTAGGGTTAGCGGTTAGGCTTAGGGCTGGGGTTAGGGTTGGGGCGTTAGGGTTAGGGGAAGTGTCAGGGGTAGGGGTAGGGTTAGAGTTAGGGGCTTGGCTTGGTGTTCGTGTCGGGGAAGGGGACAAGGCTAGTTTATTGTTGGCTCGGGGTTCGGGTTAGGGTTAGCGGTTAGGCTTAGGGCTGGGGTTAGGTTTGCGGCAAATGGTTTACCGGTTAGCAGGCAGGGTAGCCGGCCATTATTCAGGGCTTTCGGCATGGTAGTAAAGGTGCGCTGAGCTGCACAACACAGCCGCTGGTCCACGGGATATGTACAGCACAGGGGAACCTGTGAACCAGTTAGCAGACAAGGCAGCCGACCGGTAATTATAGCCTCCCGCCGGGTAATAGAGGCGCAGTCAGCTGCAGAACACACCAGCAGGTCCAAGGACTAAGTACAGAATGAGGACACGGGCAGCCGGTCAGCAGGCAGGGCTGCCGGCCGGTAATTACAGCCTCCCGCCCGGTCATAGGGGTGCAGTTAGCTGCAGAACACACCAGCAGGTCCAAGGACTAAGTACAGAATGAGGACACGGGCAGCCGGTCAGCAGGCAGGGCTGCCGGCCGGTAATTACAGCCTCCCGCCCGGTCATAGGGGTGCAGTTAGCTGCAGAACACACCAGCAGGTCCAAGGACTAAGTACAGAATGAGGACACGGGCAGCCGGTCAGCAGGCAGGGATGCCGGCCTGCCATAGGGGTGCAGTTAGCTGCACAACACACCAGCAGGTCCAAGGACTAAGGACAGAATGGGGACACGGGCAGCCAGTTAGCAGGCAGGGCTGCCGGCCGGTAATTACAGCCTCCCGCCCGGTCATAGGGGTGCAGTTAACTGCAGAACACACCAGCAGGTCCAGGGACTCAGTACCAAACGGGGAATCGGTTAAGCGGTTACCTGGCAGGGCAGCCGACCAGTAATCATAGCCTCCCGCCCGGTCGTAGGGGTGCAGTTAGCTGCAGAACACACCAGCAGGTCCAGGGAATGTGTGCAGGACGGGGAAATGCTTAACGGGTTAGCAGGCCGGGCAGCCGGCCGGTAGTTGGAGCCGCCCGCCCGGTCGTACGGGAGCCGTCATCAGCCGGCATCCCGAGCAGCTGAAAAGTCTAAGCGCAGAATGGGGACATGGTGAACCAGTCAGCCAGCGGGCAGGGAAGGGTCGAAACGGCCTGAAATACCGGGCCGGCGGGCCAAGATGGCTGCCGGGGGGCGTATTCAGGGCCCCCACGTGAGGGGCCGGGGCTGGGGGCCGAGCCGGGCAAGCGCGGTTGAGAAACAGCCGAGTCCGAGCAGGGGGAAATCATTAACCGGTGATCCGGTTCGACCCCCCCCGGTGGCCGAGGCGGGGAGGGTCGACCCGGGGAAAGGTTGGGTGTTCGGTGTCCCTCAGGGCGGTCCCGAGCGCGTCCTAAAATAATCCGGGCTCCTGGGCCCTTTTTTGAAAAAGAACCGGTCGGGGAGCGGGTGCAATCCGGAAGGCCTGGCGGGGCTTCGGTGCCTCTTCCTCGGTATGACTACCGGAGGGTCGTCGGCCTGAATGACGGTTGCATTTGCTGGCTGTGGAGGTTGGCGGGCTATCTGCAGAATAGGAGGAGGTGGCAAATCGAGAATGGGTCGACTTCGCCAAGTGCCTTCTCGAGCCTCCAGGTCTGCAGGGACCGACCCAGGCTGCCGCCAAACCGACCGGGAGGCCCCGCCGTCGGCCATTTTTGGTCATTTTCGGCATTTTTCGCCTCTTTCGGCCGGTCAAGAAAAGCGGCGGCCTGACACCCGGGCGTGCACGGGGAAGGCTCCCCCTCGCCGGGAGGACCGGAGTTTGCCCCGGAAACCTCCGGAAGCCGGCCGGGAAGGCGGCTTCGGCCCGATGCACCTCCGGCTGCGTCCGAAGGCCGGGGGAAGTGGCCCCTGGGCCCGTGTGAGGGAAATCCGTGCCAAGACGGAAGTCCATGAGGTCGGATCCGAAGCTTCTGCCGGGCCCCCGGTGGAGGCATTCCCGCTAGGCGGGGCGAATCGGCCCGGCCACGGGGCGGGTTGCAATTGTTGGAGGGGGGCTGCCGGAGCTAGATAATGATTTCCCCTCGGTTCTCCCGATGGGGAAACGGCGAAAGGAGGTGTCGCGGGCTTTCGAGGCCTCCTCGGCGGCTGGACTACCGACCGACATCTCGGCTGCATTTGCTGGCTGGGGGGGTTGGCGGGGTATCTGCAGAATGGTAGGAGGTGGCAAGTCGAGAATCGGTCGACAGCTCCGAGTGCCGTCTCGAGCCTCCAGGTCCGCAGGGACCGATCCAGGCTGCCGCCTAACCGACCAGGAGGCCCCGCCGTCGGCCATTTTTGTCCATTTTCGGCATTTTTTACCGTCTTTCGGTCGGTCACGGAAAGCGGCGACCGGAAGCCCGGGCGTGCCCGGGGACGGCTCCCACTGGCCCCGGGGACCGGATTTGCCCCGGTCGGAGCCCCGGAAACGCACCCGAAGCCGGCCGGAGAAGGCGGCTAAGGGCAATGCACCTCGGATTGAATTTGCGCACCGGGGAAAGTGGCCTCGGGGCCCGCGAGGTGTGACGGTGTGCCTTCGGTAAGCTTCTGGAGAAATGGGTAACCAATGCACCTCGGACTGAATGTGCAGGACGTGCAACGGGGCCTCCGGGTCCGCGAGATATCGCAGGTTGGCCTCGGTAAGCCTCTGGAGAAATGGCTAACCAATGGGACAGTGGCCCTGAGAAATCATTAACCATTTGGACTTCGTCTCTGGCAGAGAGGCAAGTGTGGTGCAGAAATCATTAACCATTTGGACTTCGTCTCTGGCACAGAGGCAAGTGCAGTGGAGAAATCATGAACCATTTGGACTTAGTCTCTGGCAGCGAGGCAAGTGTGGTGCAGAAATCATTAACCATTTGGACTTAGTCTCTGGCAGCGAGGCAAGTGTGGCGGAGAAATCATTAACCGTTTGGACTTCGTCTCTGGCAGAGAGGCAAGTGTGGTGCAGAAATCATTAACCATTTGGACTTCGTCTCTGGCACAGAGGCAAGTGCAGTGGAGAAATCATTAACCATTTGGACTTAGTCTCTGGCAGCGAGGCAAGTGTGGCGGAGAAATCATTAACCGTTTGGACTTCGTCTCTGGCAGAGAGGCAAGTGTGGTGCAGAAATCATTAACCATTTGGACTTAGTCTCTGGCAGCGAGGCAAGTGTGGCGGAGAAATCATTAACCGTTTGGACTTAGTCTCTGGCAGAGAGGCAAGTGTGGTGCAGAAATCATGAACCATTTGGACTTCGTCTCTGGCACAGAGGCAAGTGCAGTGGAGAAATCATTAACCATTTGGACTTAGTCTCTGGCAGCGAGGCAAGTGTGGTGCAGAAATCATTAACCATTTGGACTTCGTCTCTGGCACAGAGG
>JANJGN010005015.1:0-27730 GCA_026770705.1 Isurus oxyrinchus
GAGAGAGCGCGCCAGAGAGGGAGAGAGAGAGAGCGCGCCAGAGAGGGAGAGAGAGAGAGCGCGCCAGAGAGGGAGAGAGAGAGAGCGCGCCAGAGAGGGAGAGAGAGAGAGCGCGCCAGAGAGGGAGAGAGAGATGAGCGCGCCAGAGAGGGAGAGAGAGAGAGCGCGCCAGAGAGGGAGAGAGAGAGAGCGCGCCAGAGAGGGAGAGAGAGAGAGCGCCAGAGAGGGAGAGAGAGAGAGCGCGCCAGAGAGGGAGAGAGAGAGAGCGCGCCAGAGAGGGAGAGAGAGAGAGCGCCAGAGAGGGAGAGAGAGAGAGCGCGCCAGAGAGGGAGAGAGAGAGAGCGCGCCAGAGAGGGAGAGAGAGAGAGCGCGCCAGAGAGGGAGAGAGAGAGAGCGCGCCAGAGAGGAGAGAGAGAGAGCGCGCCAGAGAGGGAGAGAGAGAGAGCGCGCCAGAGAGGGAGAGAGAGAGAGCGCGCCAGAGAGGGAGAGAGAGAGAGCGCGCCAGAGAGGGAGAGAGAGAGAGCGCGCCAGAGAGGGAGAGAGAGAGAGCGCGCCAGAGAGGGAGAGAGAGAGAGCGCGCCAGAGAGGGGAGAGAGAGAGAGCGCGCCAGAGAGGGAGAGAGAGAGAGCGCGCCAGAGAGGGAGAGAGAGAGAGCGCGCCAGAGAGGAGAGAGAGAGAGCCCAGAGAGGGAGAGAAGAGAGCGCGCCAGAGAGGGAGGAGAGAGAGAGAGAGCGCGCCAGAGAGGGAGAGAGAGAGAGAGCGCGCCAGAGAGGGAGAGAGAGAGAGAGAGCGCGCCAGAGAGGGAGAGAGAGAGAGAGAGCGCGCCAGAGAGGGAGAGAGAGAGAGAGAGCGCGCCAGAGAGGGAGAGAGAGAGAGAGAGCGCGCCAGAGAGGGAGAGAGAGAGAGAGAGCGCGCCAGAGAGGGAGAGAGAGAGAGAGAGCGCGCAAGAGAGGGAGAGAGAGAGAGAGAGCGCGCCAGAGAGGGAGAGAGAGCGCGCCAGAGAGGGAGAGAGGGAGAGAGAGAGAGAGAAAGAGCGCCAGAGAGGGAGAGAGAGGAGAGAGAGAGCGCCCAGAGAGGGAGAGAGAGAGAGAGCGAGCGCGCCAGAGAGGGAGAGAGAGAGAGAGAGAGAGCGCGCCAGAGAGGGAGAGAGAGAGAGAGAGAGCGCGCCAGAGAGGGAGAGAGAGAGAGAGAGAGAGAAAGAGCGCCAGAGAGGGAGAGAGAGAGAGAGAGAGAGAAAGAGCGCCAGAGAGGGAGAGAGAGAGAGAGAGAGAGCGCGCCAGAGAGGGAGAGAGAGAGAGCGCGCCAGAGAGGGAGAGAGAGAGAGAGAGAGCGTGCCAGAGAGGGAGAGAGGGAGAGAGAGAGAGAGAGAAAGAGCGCCAGAGAGGGAGAGAGAGGGAGAGAGAGCGCGCCAGAGAGGGAGAGAGAGAGAGAGAGAGCGCGCCAGAGAGGGAGAGAGGGAGAGAGAGAGAGAGAGAGCGCGCCAGAGAGGGAGAGAGAGAGAGAGAGAGAGAGAGCGCGCCAGAGAGGGAGAGAGAGAGAGAGAGAGCGCGCCAGAGAGGGAGAGAGAGCGCGCCAGAGAGGGAGAGAGAGAGAGCGCGCCAGAGAGGGAGAGAGAGAGAGCGCGCCAGAGAGGGAGAGAGAGAGAGCGCGCCAGAGAGGGAGAGAGGAGAGAGAGAGAGAGCGCCCAGAGAGGGAGAGAGAGAGAGAGAGAGCGCGCCAGAGAGGGAGAGAGAGAGCGCGCCAGAGAGGGAGAGAGAGAGAGAGAGAGCGCGCCAGAGAGGGAGAGAGAGAGAGAGAGAGCGCGCCAGAGAGGGGAGAGAGAGAGAGAGAGAGAGCGCGCCAGAGAGGGAGAGAGAGAGAGAGAGAGAGCGCGCCAGAGAGGGAGAGAGAGAGAGAGAGAGCGCGCCAGAGAGGGAGAGAGAGAGAGAGAGAGCGCGCCAGAGAGGGAGAGAGAGAGAGAGAGAGCGCGCCAGAGAGGGAGAGAGAGAGAGAGAGAGCGCGAGCGCGCCAGAGAGGGAGAGAGAGAGAGAGCGCACCAGAGAGGGAGAGAGAGAGAGAGAGCGCGCACCAGAGAGGGAGAGAGAGAGAGAGAGAGCGCGCCAGAGAGGGAGAGAGAGAGAGAGAGAGCGCGCCAGAGAGGGAGAGAGAGGAGAGAGAGAGAGCGCGCCAGAGAGGGAGAGAGAGAGAGAGAGAGCGCGCCAGAGAGAGAGAGAGAGAGAGAGCGCCAGAGAGGGAGAGAGAGAGGGAGCGCGCCAGAGAGGGAGAGAGAGAGAGAGCGCGCCAGAGAGGGAGAGAGAGAGAGAGCGCGCCAGAGAGGGAGAGAGAGAGAGAGCGCGCCAGAGAGGGAGAGAGAGAGAGAGCGCGCCAGAGAGGGAGAGAGAGAGAGAGCGCGCCAGAGAGGGAGAGAGAGAGAGAGCGCGCCAGAGAGGGAGAGAGAGAGAGAGCGCGCCAGAGAGGGAGAGAGAGAGAGAGCGCGCCAGAGAGAGAGCGCGCCAGAGAGGGAGAGAGAGAGAGAGAGCGCGCCAGAGAGGGAGAGAGAGAGAGAGCGCCAGAGAGGGATAGAGAGAGAGAGCGCGCCAGAGAGGGAGAGAGAGAGAGAGCGCGCCAGAGAGGGAGAGAGAGAGAGAGCGCGCCAGAGAGGGAGAGAGAGAGAGAGCGCGCCAGAGAGGGAGAGAGAGAGAGAGCGCGCCAGAGAGGGAGAGAGAGAGAGAGCGCGCCAGAGAGGGAGAGAGAGAGAGAGCGCGCCAGAGAGGGAGAGAGAGAGAGAGCGCGCCAGAGAGGGAGAGAGAGAGAGAGCGCGCCAGAGAGGGAGAGAGAGAGAGAGAGCGCGCCAGAGAGGGAGAGAGAGAGAGAGAGCGCGCCAGAGAGGGAGAGAGAGA
The DNA here is from genome assembly GCA_026770705.1 of Isurus oxyrinchus. NCBI lineage: Eukaryota > Metazoa > Chordata > Chondrichthyes > Lamniformes > Lamnidae > Isurus > Isurus oxyrinchus. The sequence goes on from JANJGN010005015.1 coordinate 2,880, forward strand.
GAGAGAGCGCGCCAGAGAGGGGAGAGAGAGAGCGCGCCAGAGAGGGGGAGAGAGAGCGCGCCAGAGAGGGGGAGAGAGAGCGCGCCAGAGAGGGAGAGAGAGAGCGCGCCAGAGAGGGAGAGAGAGAGCGCGCCAGAGAGGGAGAGAGAGCGCCAGAGAGGGAGAGAGAGAGCGCGCACCAGAGAGGGAGAGAGATAGCGCGCCAGAGAGGGATAGAGAGCGCGCGCCAGAGAGGGAGAGAGAGAGAAAGCGCGCCAGAGAGGGAGAGAGAGAGAGAGGGAGAGAGAGAGAGCGCCAGAGAGGGAGAGAGAGAGAGAGAGGGAGAGAGAGAGCGCCAGAGAGGGAGGGAGGAAGAGGCAGGGGTCCGGAGGGGAAGTGGATTCAGAGAAAGGGGGAGACAGGCTGGATAGGACACCCAGAACCGCGCCCTCTACACCGCATGGGTGTCCGGCAGACTCACCGACCCTCCTTCTTGATGTGACACACGTAGTGACCACACATTGTTGACGTCCCCATGTGGCTGATGAAGGCAAAGAGCTGGTACTCTGCAGGGAGAAAGGGAAGAGTCAGAGCGGAAGACAGGGGAGGGGGAGTGGGGAGCGGGCAAAGGGGGAGCAGGGGAAGCAGGAACCCGGGCTGATTCACACCCCCTCCCTAACCCAGGGGTCAGTGGACAGGGATTGGGAGCAGGAACCCGGGCTAATTCACCCCCCTTCCTAACCCAGGGGTAAGCAGACAGGGATCGGGAGCAGGAACCCGGGCTGATTCACCTCCCCCCTCCCTAACCCAGGGGTCAGTGGACAGGGATGGGGAGCAGGAACCCGGGCTAATTCACCCCCCTCCCTAACCCAGGGGTCAGTGGACAGAGATGGGGAGCAGGAACCCGGGCTGATTCACCCCCATCCCTAACCCAGGGGTCATTGGACAGGGATCGGGAGCAGGAACCCGGGCTGATTCACCCCCATCCCTAACCCAGGGGTCATTGGACAGGGATCGGGAGCAGGAACCTGGGCTGATTCACCCCCCTCCTCCCTAACCCAGGGGTCAGTGGACAGGGATGGGGAGCAGGAACCCGGGCTGATTCACACCCCCCTCCCTAACCCAAAGGTCAGTGGACAGGGATCGGGAGCAAGAACCCGGGCTGATTTACACTCCCTCCCTAACCCAGGGGTCAGTGGACAGGGATCGGGAGCAGGAACCCGGGCTGATTCACCCACCTCCCTAACCCAGGGGTCAGTGGACAGGGATGGGGAGCAGGAACCCGGGCTGATTCAACCCACACCCTAACCCAGGGGTCAGTGGACAGGGATGGGGAGCAGGAACCCGGGCTGATTCACCCCCCTCCCTAACCCAGGGGTCAGTGGACAGGGATGGGGAGCAGGAACCTGGGCTGATTCACACCACCCTCCCTAACCCAGGGGTCAGTGGACAGGGATGGGGGAGCAGGAACCGGGCTGATTCACCCCCCACCTCCCTAACCCAGGGGTCAGTGGACAGGGATCGGGAGCAGGAACCCGGGCTGATTCACACCTCTCCCTAACCCATGGATCAGTGGACAGGGATCGGGAGGAGGAACCCGGGATGATTCACCACCCTCCCTAACCCAGGGGTCAGTGGACAGGGATTGGGAGCAGGAACCCGGGCTGATTCACATCCCTCCCTAACCCAGGGGTCAGTGGACAGGGATGGGGGAGCAGGAACCTGGGCTGATTCACCCCCCTCCCTAACCCAGGGGTCAGTGGACAGGGATTTGGAGCAGGAACCCGGGCTGATTCACCCCCCTCCCTAACCCAGGGGTCAGTGGACAGGGATTTGGAGCAGGAACACGGGCTGATTCACACCTCTCCCTAACCCAGAGATCAGTGGACAGGGATCGGGAGGAGGAACCCGGGATGATTCACACCCCCCTCCCTAACCCAGGGGTCAGTGGACAGGGATTGGGAGCAGGAACCCCGGGCTGATTCACCCCCCCTCCCTAACCCAGGGGTCAGTGGACAGGGATCGGTAGCAGGAACCCGGGATGATTCACCACCCCACTAACCCAGGGGTCAGTGGACAGGGATTGGGAGCAGGAACCTGGGCTGATTCACCACCCCATCCCTAACCCAGGGGTCAGTGGACTGGGATCGGGAGCAGGAACCCGGGCTGATTCACACCCCTCCTCCCTAACCCAGGGGTCAGTGGACAGGGATCGGGAGCAGGAACCTGGGCTGATTCACCTCCCCCTCCCTAACCCAGGGGGTCAGTGGACAGGGATGGGGGAGCTGGAACCCGGGCTGATACACCTCCCCCCCCCTCCCTAACCCAGGGGTCAGTGGACAGGGGACCGGGAGCAGGAACCTGGGCTGATTCACCCCCCTCCCTAACCCAGGGGTCAGTGGACAGGGATCAGGAGCAGGAACCCGGGATGATTCACACCCCTCCTCCCTAACCCAGGGGGTCAGTGGACAGGGATGGGGAGCAGGAACCCGGGCTGATTTACACTCCCTCCCTAACCCAGGGGTCAGTGGACAGGGATCGGGAGCAGGAACCCGGGCTGATTCACCCCCTCCTCCCTAACCAAGAGGGGTCAGTGGACAGGGATCGGGAGCAGGAACCCGGGCTGATTCACCCACCTCCCTAACCCAGGGGTCAGTGGACAGGGATGGGGAGCAGGAACCCGGGCTGATTCAACCCACACCCTAACCCAGGGGTCAGTGGACAGGGATTTGGAGCAGGAACCTGGGCTGATTCACCCCCACCTCCCTAACCCAGGGGTCAGTGGACAGGGATTTGGAGCAGGAACCTGGGCTGATTCACACCTCTCCCTAACCCAGAGATCAGTGGACAGGGATCGGGAGGAGGAACCCGGGATGATTCACACCCCCCCTCCCTAACCCAGGGGTCAGTGGACAGGGATGGGGAGCAGGAACCCGGGCTGATTCACCCCCCCCCTCCCTAACCCAGGGGTCAGTGGACAGGGATCGGGAGCAGGAACCCGGCTGATTCACCACCCCATCCCTAACCCAGGGGTCAGTGGACAGGGATGGGGAGCAGGAACCCGGGCTGATTCACCCCCTCCTCCCTAACCAAGAGGGGTCAGTGGACAGGGATCGGGAGCAGGAACCCGGGCTGATTCACCCCCCCTCCCTAACCCAGGGGTCAGTGGACAGGGATTTGGAGCAGGAACCTGGGCTGATTCACCCCCCCTCCCTAACCCAGGGGACAGTAGACAGGGATGGGGAGCAGGAACCCGGGCTGATGCACGCTCCTCCCTAACCCAGGGGTCAGTGGACAGGGATTGGGAGCAGTAACCTGGGCTGATTCACCCCCCTCCCTAACCCAGGGGTCAGTGGACAGGGATGGGGAGCAGGAACCCGGGCTGATTCACCCCCCCCTCCCTAACCCAGGGGTCAGTGGACAGGGATTGGGAGCAGGAACCCGGGCTGATTCACACCCCTCCCTAACCCAGGGGTCAGTGGACAGGGATCGGGAGCAGGAACACGGGCTGATTAACCCCATCCCTAACCCAGGGAGTCAGTGGACAGGGATTGGGAGCAGGAACCCGGGCTGATTCACCCCCTCCTCCCGAACCAAGAGGGGTCAGTGGACAGGGATCGGGAGCAGGAACCCGGGCTGATTCACCCACCTCCCTAACCCAGGGGTCAGTGGACAGGGATCGGGAGCAGGAACCCGGGCTGATTCACCCCCCTCCCTAACCCAGGGGTCAGTGGACAGGGATCAGAAGCAGGAACCCGGGCTGATTTACTCCCATCCCTAACCAAGGGGTCAGTGGACAGGGATGGGGAGCAGGAACCAGGGCTGATTCACCCTCCTCACTAACCCAGGGTTCAGTGGACAAAGATCGGGAGGAGGAACCCGGGCTGATTCACCACCCTCCTAACCCAGGGGGGTCAGTGGACAGGGATCGGGAGCAGGAACCTGGGCTGATTCACCACCCTCCCTAACCCAGGGGTCAGTGGACTGGGATCGGGAGCAGGAACCCGGGCTGATTAACCCCATCCCTAACCCAGGGGGTCAGTGGACAGGGATCGGTAGCAGGAACCCGGGCTGATTCACACCCCTCCTCCCTAACCCAGGGTTCAGTGGACAGGGATCGGGAGCAGGAACCTGGGCCAATTCACCTCCCCCTCCCTAACCCAGGGGTCAGTGGACAGGGATGGGGAGCTGGAACCCGGGCTGATTCACCTCCCCCCCCTCCCTAACCCAGGGGTCAGTGGACAGGGACCGGGAGCAGGAACCTGGGCTGATTCACCCCCCTCCCTAACCCAGGGGTCAGTGGACAGGGATCAGGAGCAGGAACCCGGGATGATTCACACCCCTCCTCCCTAACCCAGGGGTCAGTGGACAGGGATGGGGAGCAGGAACCTGGGCTGATTCACCACCCCATCCCTAACCCAGGGGTCAGTGGACAGGGATGGGGAGCAGGAACCCGGGCTGATTTACACTCCCTCCCTAACCCAGGGGTCAGTGGACAGGGATCGGGAGCAGGAACCCGGGCTGATTCACCCCCTCCTCCCTAACCAAGAGGGGTCAGTGGACAGGGATCGGGAGCAGGAACCCGGGCTGATTCACCCACCTCCCTAACCCAGGGGTCAGTGGACAGGGATGGGGAGCAGGAACCCGGGCTGATTCAACCCACACCCTAACCCAGGGGTCAGTGGACAGGGATTTGGAGCAGGAACCTGGGCTGATTCACACCTCTCCCTAACCCAGAGATCAGTGGACAGGGATCGGGAGGAGGAACCCGGGATGATTCACACCCCCCTCCCTAACCCAGGGGACAGTAGACAGGGATGGGAGCAGGAACCCGGGCTGATTCACCCCTCTTCCTCCCTAACCCAGGGGTCAGTGGACAGGGATCCGGAGCAGGAACCTGGGCTGATGCACGCTCCTCCCTAACCCAGGGGTCAGTGGACAGGGATCGGGAGCAGGAACCCGGGCTGATTCACCCCCTTCCCTAACCCAGGGGTCAGTGGACAGGGATCAGAAGCAGGAACCCGGGCTGATTTACTCCCATCCCTAACCCAGGGGGTCAGTGGACAGGGATGGGGAGCAGGAACCCGGGCTGATTCACCCACCTCCCTAACCCAGGGGTCAGTGGACAGGGATCAGGAGCAGGAACCCGGGATGATTCACACCCCTCCTCCCTAACCCAGGGGTCAGTGGACAGGGATCGGGAGCAGGAACCCGGGCTGATTCACCCCCTCCTCCCGAACCAAGAGGGGTCAGTGGACAGGGATCGGGAGCAGGAACCCGGGCTGATTCACCCACCTCCCTAACCCAGGGGTCAGTGGACAGGGATGGGGAGCAGGAACCCGGGCTGATTCAACCCACACCCTAACCCAGGGGTCAGTGGACAGGGATTTGGAGCAGGAACCTGGGCTGATTCACCCCCACCTCCCTAACCCAGGGGTCAGTGGACAGGGATTTGGAGCAGGAACCTGGGCTGATTCACACCTCTCCCTAACCCAGAGATCAGTGGACAGGGATCGGGAGGAGGAACCCGGGATGATTCACACCCCACCTCCCTAACCCAGGGGTCAGTGGACAGGGATGGGGAGCAGGAACCCGGGCTGATTCACCACCCCATCCCTAACCCAGGGGTCAGTGGACAGGGATGGGGAGCAGGAACCCGGGCTGATTCACCCCCTCCTCCCTAACCAAGAGGGGTCAGTGGACAGGGATCGGGAGCAGGAACCCGGGCTGATTCACCCCCCCTCCCTAACCCAGGGGTCAGTGGACAGGGATTTGGAGCAGGAACCCGGGCTGATTCACCCCCCCCTCCCTAACCCAGGGGACAGTAGACAGGGATGGGGAGCAGGAACCCGGGCTGATGCACGCTCCTCCCTAACCCAGGGGTCAGTGGACAGGGATTGGGAGCAGTAACCTGGGCTGATTCACCCCCCCCCTCCCTAACCCAGGGGTCAGTGGACAGGGATCGGGAGCAGGAACACGGGCTGATTAACCCCATCCCTAACCCAGGGAGTCAGTGGACAGGGATTGGGAGCAGGAACCCGGGCTGATTCACCCCCTCCTCCCGAACCAAGAGGGGTCAGTGGACAGGGATCGGGAGCAGGAACCCGGGCTTGATTTACTCCCATCCCTAACCAAGGGGTCAGTGGACAGGGATGGGGAGCAGGAACCAGGGCTGATTCACCCTCCCTCACTAACCCAGGGTTCAGTGGACAAAGATCGGGAGGAGGAACCCGGGCTGATTCACCACCCTCCTAACCCAGGGGGTCAGTGGACAGGGATCGGGAGCAGGAACCTGGGCTGATTCACCACCCTCCTAACCCAGGGGTCAGTGGACTGGGATCGGGAGCAGGAACCCGGGCTGATTAACCCCATCCCTAACCCAGGGGGTCAGTGGACAGGGATTGGGAGCAGGAACCCGGGCTGATTCACACCCCCCTCCCTAACCCAGGGGTCAGTGGACAGGGATCGGGAGCAGGAACCCGGGCTGATTCACCCCCTCCTCCCGAACCAAGAGGGGTCAGTGGACAGGGATGGGGAGCAGGAACCCGGGCTGATTCACCCACCTCCCTAACCCAGGGGTCAGTGGACAGGGATGGGGAGCAGGAACCCGGGCTGATTCACCCACCTCCCTAACCCAGGGGTCAGTGGACAGGGATGGGGAGCAGGAACCCGGGCTGATTCACCCCTCTCCCTAACCCAGGGGTCAGTGGACAGGGATTTGGAGCAGGAACCTGGGCTGATTCACACCTCTCCCTAACCCAGAGATCAGTGGACATCGATCGGGAGGAGGAACCCGGGCTGATTCACCCCTCTTCCTCCCTAACCCAGGGGTCAGTGGACAGGGATCAGGAGCAGGAACCTGGGCTGATGCACGCTCCTCCCTAACCCAGGGGTCAGTGGACAGGGATCGGGAGCAGGAACCCGGGCTGATTCACCACCCCCCTAACCCAGGGCTCAGTGGACAGGGATCGGGAGCAGGAACCCGGGCTGTTTCACACCCCTCCCTAACCCAGGGGTCAGTGGACAGGGATGGGGAGCAGGAACCCGGGCTGATTCACTCCCCCCCTCCCTAACCCAGGGGTCAGTGGACAGGGATGGGGAGCAGGAACCCAGGCTGATTCACCCCATCCCTAACCCAGGGGGTCAGTGGACAGGGATCGGGAGCAGGAACCTGGGCTGATTCACCCCCCCCCTCCCTAACCCAGGGGTCAGTGGACAGGGATGGGGAGCAGGAACCCGGGCTGATTCACCCCCCTCCCTAACCCAGGGGTAAGTGGACAGGGATGGGGAGCAGGAACCCGGGCTGATTCACCTCCCCCCCCTCCCTAACCCAGGGGGTCAGTGGACAGGGATGGGGAGCAGGGACCCGGGCTGATTCACACCTTCCCTAACCCAGGGGTCAGTGGAGAGGAATTGGGAGCAGGAACCCGGGCTGATTCACACCCCTCCCTAACCCAGGGGTCAGTGGACAGGGATCGGGAGCAGGAACCCGGGCTGATTCACACCCCTCTCCCTAACCCAAGGGTCAGTGGACAGGGATCAGGAGCAGGAACCCGGGATGATTCACACCCCTCCCTAACCCAGGGGTCAGTGGACAGGGATCGGGAGCAGGAACCCAGGCTGATTCACACCCCCCTCCCTAACCCAGGGGTCAGTGGACAGGGATCGGGAGCAGGAACCTGGGCTGATTCACCTCTCCCTCCCTAACCCAGGTGTCAGTGGACAGGGATGGGGAGCAGGAACCCAGGCTGATTCACACCCCTCCCAAACCCAGGGGTCAGTGGACAGGGATGGGGAGCAGGAACCCAGGCTGATTCACCCCCCTCCCTAACCCAGGGGTCAGTGGACAGGGATGGGGAGCAGGAACCTGGGCTGATTCAACCCACACCCTAACCCAGGGGTCAGTGGACAGGGATCAGGAGCAGGAACCTGGGCTGATGCACGCTCCTCCCTAACCCAGGGGTCAGTGGACAGGGATCGGGAGCAGGAACCCGGGCTGATTTACTCCCATCCCTAACTCAGGGGTCAGTGGACAGGGATTGGGAGCAGGAACCAGGGCTGATTCACCCTCCTCACTAACCCAGGGTTCAGTGGTCAGGGATCGGGAGGAGGAACCCGGGCTGATTCACCACCCCCCTAACCCAGGGGTCAGTGGACAGGGATCGGGAGCAGGAACCAGGCTGATTCACCCAATCCCTAACCCAGGGGGTCAGTGGACAGGGATGGGGAGCAGGAACCCGGGCTGATTCACCTCCCCCTCCCTAACCCAGGGGTCAGTGGACAGGGATGGGGAGCAGGAACCCGGGCTGATTCGCCTCCCCCCCCTCCCTAACCCAGGGGGTCAGTGGACAGGGATGGGGAGCAGGGACCCGGGCTGATTCACACCCTCCCTAACCCAGGGGTCAGTGGACAGGGATCGGGAGCAGGAACCCAGGCTGATTCACCCCCCTCCCTAACCCAGGGGTCAGTGGACAGGGATGGGGAGCAGGAACCCGGGCTGATTCACCCCCACCTCCCTAACCCAGGGGTCAGTGGACAGGGATTGGGAGCAGGAACCTGGGCTGTTTCACACCCCCCTCCCTAACCCAGGGGTCAGTGGACAGGGATGGGGAGCAGGAACCTGGGCTGATTCACCCCCCTCCCTAACCCAGGGGTCAGTGGACAGGGATGGGGAGCAGGAACCTGGGCTGATTCACCCCTCACTCCCTAACCTAGGGGTCAGTGGACAAGGGATTTGGAGCAGGAACCCGGGCTGATTCACCCCCCCTCCCTAACCCAGGGGTCAGTGGACAGGGATGGGGAGCAGGAACTCGGGCTGATACACCCCCCCCCCCTCCCTAACCCAGGGGAGAGTGGACAGGGATGGGGAGCAGGAACCCGGCCTGATTCACAACCCCCCTGGTGCTGTACCCGCTGCCCAGCGGCGATGGGGGAGCGGGGGGGGGGGGGGGGGGGTGCGGGGAGTAAGGCTGCCACTTACTGCCGGAGCCGTCTCGGACTCTGGGTCCGGGGGGCACCGACTCGGAGAGGGTCTCGGCTGCCGATCGCCCCTCCGACACGTCCATGGCTGCCTCAGCGTCCAGGTCGTCGATGCGGCTGAAGATCCAGTCCACGGCCCGCTCCAGGCTGTTGCTCTGTGGGGCAGAAAAGGGGAGAGAGGTTGGGGGTGGGGGTGGGGTTCGGGGGAAGTCGGATATAGAAACAGTCAGAACGGTCTGCTTGCCGCACCCCCCCCTCCCCACCACACACACAGTGACTCCCACTGGGGTACGGGTCCCACACACACACACACACACACACACACACACACACACTGACTCTCACTGGGGTATGGGTCCCACACACACACACACACACACACTGAATCTCACTGGGGTACGGGTCCCACACACACACTGAATCTCACTGGGGTACGGGTCCCACACACACGCACACACTGACTCTCACTGGGGTACGGGTCCCACACACACGCACACACTGACTCTCACTGGGGTACGGGTCCCACACACACACTGACTCTCACTGGGGTACGGGTCCGACACACACACACACACACTTACTCTCACTGGGGTACGAGTCCCACACACACACACATTGACTCTCACTGGGGTACGGGTCCCACACACACACACACTGACTCTCACTGGGGTACGGGTCCCACACACACACACACTGACTCTCACTGGGGTACGGGTCCCACACACACACACACTGACTCTCACTGGGGTGCGGGTCCCACACACACACACACTGACTCTCACTGGGGTGCGGGTCCCACACACACACACTGACTCTCACTGGGGTGCGGGACACACACACACACTCTCACTGGGGTACGGGTCCCTCACACACACACACTGACTCTCACTGGGGTACGGGGCCCCACACACACACACTGACTCTCACTGGGGTACGGGTCCCTGACACACACACACTGACTCTCACTGGGGTGCGGGTCACACACACACACACACACACACACACACACACACACACACACACACACACACACACACACACACACACACACACACACACACACACACACACACACACACACACACACACACAGACTCTCACTGGGGTACGGGTCCCTCACACACACACACTGACTCTCACTGGGGTACGGGCCCCACACACACACACACACACACTGACTCTCACTGGGGTACGGGTCCCTGACACACACACTGACTCTCACTGGGGTACGGGTCCCTCACACACACACACTGACTCTCACTGGGGTACGGTTCCCACACACACTCACACAGACTCTCACTGGGGTACGGGTCCCACACACACACACACACTGACTCTCACTGGGGTACGGGTCCCTCACACACACACACTGACTCTCACTGGGTACGGGTCCCTCACACACACACACTGACTCTCACTGGGGTACGGGTCCCACACACACACACACACACTGACTGTCACTGGGGTACGGGTCCCACACACACACACACACACACTGACTCTCACTGGGGTGCGAGTCACACACACACTGACTCTCACTGGGGTACGGGTCACACACACACACTGACTCTCACTGGGGTACGGGTCTCACACACACACACACTGACTCTCACTGGGGTACGGGTCACACACACACACACACTGACTCTCACTGGGGTACGGGTCACACACACACACACACTGACTCTCAGTGGGGTACGGGTCACACACACACACACACACACACTGACTCTCACTGGGGTACGGGTCACACACACACACACACTGACTCACTGGGGTACGGGTCACACACACACACACACACTGACTCTCACTGGGGTACGGGTCTCACACACACACAGACTCTCACTGGGGTACGGGTCACACACACACTGACTCTCAGTGGGGTACGGGTCACACACACACACACTGACTCTCAGTGGGGTACGGGTCACACACACACACACTGACTCTCACTGGGGTACGGGTCTCACACACACACACACACTGACTCACTGGGGTATGGGTCACACACACACACACACACACACTGACTCTCACTGGGGTACGGGTCACACACACACACACACACACACTGACTCTCACTGGGGTACGGGTCACACACACACACACACACACTGACTCTCACTGGGGTACACGTCACACACACACACACTGACTCTCACTGGGGTATGGGTCACACACACACAGACTCTCACTGGGGTACGGGTCCCACACACACACACACTGACTCTCACTGGGGTACGGGTCCCACACACACACACTGACTCTCACTGGGGTACGGGTCCCACACACACACACTGACTCTCACTGGGGTACAGGTCCCACACACACCACACACACACACACACACACACACACTGACTCTCACTGGGGTACGGGTCCCACACACACACTGACTCTCACTGGGGTACGGGTCACACACACACACACACACACACACACACACTGACTCTCACTGGGGTACGGGTCACACACACACACACACACACACACACTGACTCTCACTGGGGTACGGGTCCCACACACACACACACACTGACTCTCACTGGGGTACGGGTCCCACACACACACACTGACTCTCACTGGGTACGGGTCCCACACACACACACACTGACTCTCACTGGGGTACGGGTCCCACACACACACTGACTCTCACTGGGGTACGGGTCCCACACACACACACACACACTGAATCTCACTGGGGTACGGGTCACACACACACACACACTGACTCTCACTGGGGTACGGGTCACACACACACACACACACTGACTCTCAGTGGGGTACGGGTCACACACACACACACACACACACACACACACTGACTCTCAGTGGGGTACGGGTCACACACACACACACACACACTGACTCTCACTGGGGTACGGGTCACACACACACACACACACTGACTCTCACTGGGGTACGGGTCTCACACACACACAGACTCTCACTGGGGTACGGGTCACACACACACTGACTCTCAGTGGGGTACGGGTCACACACACACACACACTGACTCTCAGTGGGGTACGGGTCACACACACACACACACTGACTCTCAGTGGGGTACGGGTCACACACACACACACTGACTCTCAGTGGGGTACGGGTCACACACACACACACACACTGACTCTCACTGGGGTACGGGTCACACACACACACACACACTGACTCTCACTGGGGTACGGGTCACACACACACACTGACTCTCACTGGGGTACGGGTCACACACACACACACACACACACTGACTCTCACTGGGGTACAGGTCCCACACACACACACACACACACACTGACTCTCACTGGGGTACGGGTCCCACACACACACACACACACACTGACTCTCACTGGGGTACGGGTCACACACACACACACACACACACACACACTGACTCTCACTGGGGTACAGGTCCCACACACACACACACACACACTGACTCTCACTGGGGTACGGGTCACACACACACACACACACACACACACTGACTCTCACTGGGGTACAGGTCCCACACACACACACACACACTGACTCTCACTGGGGTACGGGTCCCACACACACACACACACACACTGACTCTCACTGGGGTACGGGTCACACACACACACACTGACTCTCACTGGGGTACGGGTCACACACACACTGACTCTCACTGGGGTACGGGTCACACACACACACACACACACACACACACACACACACACACACACACACACACACACACACACACTGACTCTCACTGGGGTACACGTCACACACACACACACTGACTCTCACTGGGGTACGGGTCCCATACACACAGACTCTCACTGGGGTACGGGTCCCACACACAGACTCTCACTGGGGTACGGGTCCCACACACACACACACACACACACACACACTGACTCTCACTGGGGTACGGGTCCCACACACACACACTGACTCTCACTGGGGTACGGGTCCCACACACACACACTGACTCTCACTGGGGTACGGGTCACACACACACACACACACTGACTCTCACTGGGGTACGGGTCACACACACTGACTCTCACTGGGGTACGGGTCTCACACACACACTGACTCTCACTGGGGTACGGGTCACACACACATACTGACTCTCACTGGGGTACGGGTCACACACACACACACACTGACTCTCACTGGGGTACGGGTCACACACACACACACACACACACACACACACACACTGACTCTCACTGGGGTACAGGTCCCACACACACACACACACACTGACTCTCACTGGGGTACGGGTCACACACACACACACACACACACTGACTCTCACTGGGGTACGGGTCACACACACACACAGACTCTCACTGGGGTACGGGTCACACACACACACACACTGACTCTCACTGGGGTACGGGTCACACACACACAGACTCTCACTGGGGTACGGGTCCCACACACACACACACACACTGACTCTCACTGGGGTACGGGTCCCACACACACACACTGACTCTCACTGGGGTACGGGTCCCACACACACACACACACACTGACTCTCACTGGGGTACGGGTCCCACACACACACTGACTCTCACTGGGGTACGGGTCCCACACACACACACACACACACACACTGAATCTCACTGGGGTACGGGTCCCACACACACTGACACTCACTGGGGTACGGGTCCCACACACACACACTGACTCTCACTGGGGTACGGGTCCCACACACACACACACACACTGACTCTCACTGGGGTACGGGTCCCACACACACACTGACTCTCACTGGGGTACGGGTCCCACACACACACACACACACACACTGAATCTCACTGGGGTACGGGTCCCACACACACACTGACTCTCACTGGGGTACGGGTCCCACACACTCACTGACTCTCACTGGGTTATCGGACACACACATACACACACACACACACACCGCCCCCCCCACCCCAGGCACCCTCACCGTGGCTCGCAGAGCTCGTGTTGCCTGCTCTCTGGAGAATCCCATGGAGACGATGGTGGCGATGCTGTCCTCCGAGGGTGGGTCGCTCACGCTCACCGTGGAGCCGGGGCCGCTCGAACAGGGGAACACCAGCGGGTTGGCGAAGTCTGGAGCCGGGAGGAGAGAGAGAGAGACAGAGAGAGACAGAGACAGAGACAGAGACAGAGACAGAGACAGAGACAGAGACAGAGAGACAGACAGAGAGACAGACAGAGAGACAGACAGAGAGACAGACAGAGAGAGAGAGAGAGACAGACAGAGAGACAGACAGAGAGACAGACAGAGAGAGAGACAGAGAGAGAGACAGAGAGAGAGACAGAGAGAGAGACAGAGAGAGAGACAGAGAGAGAGACAGAGAGAGAGACAGAGAGAGAGACAGAGAGAGAGACAGAGAGAGAGACAGAGAGAGAGACAGAGAGACAGAAAAAGTGTCAAGTCACAAGAGCTTTTAGAACAGAGTCTGACCCCCAGCCCCACAGGGAGATTTGAGTTTCTGTCCCCAACATGTCCAAGCCTATTACCCACTCGAGCCCTCCCTGCGGCCGTGTTTCATCCTCCCTCGCACTCCCTCCATCTATTCAATCAGACCACGGCTCTCTCTCCCCCTGCCCTCTCCGCGCTCTCTCCCCCTGCCCCCTCCGCGCTCTCTCCACCCGCCCTCTCCGCGCTCTCTCCACCCGCCCTCTCCGCGCTCTTGCCCACCGCCCCCTCCGCGCTCTCTCCCACTGCCCTCTCTGCGCTCTTGCCCCCCGCCCCCTCCGCGCTCTCGCCCCCCTGCCCTCTCCGTGCTCTCTCCCCCCGCCCTCTCCGCGCTCTCGCCCCCCGCCCCCTCCGCGCTCTCTCCCACTGCCCTCTCCGCGCTCTCTCCCCCCCTGCCCTCTCCGCGCTCTCTCCCCCCTGCCCTCTCCGCGCTCTCCCCCTGCCCTCTCCGCGCTCTCCCCCCCGCCCTCTCCGCGCTCTCCCCCCCCGCCCTCTCCCCCCTGCCCTCTCCGTGCTCTCTCCCCCCTGCCCTCTCCCCCCGCCCTCTCCGCGCTCTCCCCCCCCGCCCTCTCCGCGCTCTCTCTCCCCTGCCCTCTCCGCGCTCTCTCCCCCCGCCCTCTCCGCGCTCTCTCTCCCCGCCCTCTCCGCGCTCTCTCTCCCCGCCCTCTCCGCGCTCTCTCTCCCCGCCCTCTCCGCGCTCTCTCTCCCCTGCCCTCTCCGCGCTCTCTCACCCCTGCCCTCTCCGCGCTCTCTCACCCCGCCCTCTCTCGCCCCCCCCGCTCTCTCGCCCCCCCCGCCCTCTCCGCGCTCTCTCGCCCCCCCGCCCTCTCCGCGCTCTCACCCCCCCGCCCTCTCCGCGCTCTCTCACCCCGCCCTCTCTCACCCCCCCGCCCTCTCTCGCCCCCCCCGCCCTCTCTCGCCCCCCCGCCCTCTCCGCGCTCTCTCGCCCCCCCGCCCTCTCCGCGCTCTCACCCCCCCGCCCTCTCCGCGCTCTCACCCCCCCCGCCCTCTCCGCGCTCTCTCCCCCCGCCCCCTCCGCGCTCTCTCTCCCCGCTCTCTCCGCGCTCTCTCTCCCCTGCCCTCTCCGCGCTCTCTCTCCCCTGCCCTCTCCGCGCTCTCTCTCCCCTGCCCTCTCCGCGCTCTCTCTCCCCTGCCCTCTCCGCGCTCTCTCCCCCCCGCCCTCTCCGCGCTCTCTCCCCCCGCCCTCTCCGCGCTCTCTCCCCCCGCCCTCTCCGCGCTCTCTCCCCCGCCCTCTCCGCGCTCTCTCCCCCCGCCCTCTCCGCGCTCTCTCTCCCCGCCCTCTCTCCCCTGCCCTCTCCGCGCTCTCTCTCCCCCCGCCCTCTCCCCCCTGCCCTCTCCCCCCCTGCCCTCTCGGCGCTCTCGCTCCCCTGCCCTCTCCGCGCTCTCTCTCCCCTGCCCTCTCCCCCCTGCCCTCTCCCCCCCTGCCCTCTCGCCCCCTGCCCTCTCGCCCCCTGCCCTCTCCGCGCTCTCTCTCCCCTGCCCTCTCCGCGCTCTCTCTCCCCCCTGCCCTCTCCCCCCTGCCCTCTCCCCCCTGCCCTCTCGCCCCCTGCCCTCTCGCCCCCTGCCCTCTCCGCGCTCCCTCTCCCCCCCTGCCCTCTCCCCCCTGCCCTCTCCCCCCTGCCCTCTCCCCCCTGCCCTCTCCCCCCTGCCCTCTCGCCCCCTGCCCTCTCGCCCCCTGCCCTCTCCGCGCCCTCTCGCCCCCTGCCCTCTCCGCGCCCTCTCGCCCCCTGCCCTCTCCGCGCTCTCTCGCCCCCTGTCCCGCACTCTCGCCCCACCCACCCTCCCTCCCCCTCCACCACCCTCCCTCCCCCTCCACCACCCTCCCTCCCCCTCCACCACCCTCCCTCCCCCTCCACCACCCTCCCTCCCCCTCCACCACCCTCCCTCCCCCTCCACCACCCTCCCTCCCCCTCCACCACCCTCCCTCCCCCTCCACAACCCTCCGATCCCAAGCCGCTCTCCATCCCCCTCCTACCTGGGTCCTCCATGTGGGACATAACCCAGTTCATGGCAGCCTCCACCCCGCTGTTGCCAGTGTGATAGACGGCCTTCCGGCAGGCATCCATCGGGAAGCCCATCTCCACCAGCTGGATCACCACAGACTCATCCAGAACGGGGGCTGCAGGGAGAAAGGGGGCAGGGAGAGAAGGGGGAGGGCCAGGGAGAAAGGGGGAGGGCCAGGGAGAAAGGGGGAGGGCCAGGGAGAAAGGGGGAGGGCCAGGGAGAAAGGGGGAGGGCCAGGGAGAAAGGGGGAGGGCCAGGGAGAAAGGGGGAGGGCCAGGGAGAAAGGGGGAGGGCCAGGGAGAGAGGGGGGAGGGCCAGGGAGAGAGGGGGGAGGGCCAGGGAGAGAGGGGGGAGGGCCAGGGAGAGAGGGGGGAGGGCCAGGGAGAGAGGGGGGAGGGCCAGGGAGAGAGGGGGGAGGGCCAGGGAGAGAGGGGGGAGGGGCAGGGAGAGAGGGGGGAGGGGCAGGGAGAGAGGGGGGAGGGGCAGGGAGAGAGGGGGGAGGGGCAGGGAGAGAGGGGGGAGGGGCAGGGAGAGAGGGGGGAGGGGCAGGGAGAGAGGGGGGAGGGGCAGGGAGAGAGGGGGGAGGGGCAGGGAGAGAGGGGGGAGGGGCAGGGAGAGAGGGGGGAGGGGCAGGGAGAGAGGGGGGAGGGGCAGGGAGAGAGGGGGGAGGGGCAGGGAGAGAGGGGGGAGGGGCAGGGAGAGAGGGGGGAGGGGCAGGGAGAGAGGGGGGAGGGGCAGGGAGAGAGGGGGGAGGGGCAGGGAGAGAGGGGGGAGGGGCAGGGAGAGAGGGGGGAGGGGCAGGGAGAGAGGGGGGAGGGGCAGGGAGAGAGGGGGGAGGGGCAGGGAGAGAGGGGGGAGGGGCAGGGAGAGAGGGGGGAGGGGCAGGGAGAGAGGGGGGAGGGGCAGGGAGAGAGGGGGGAGGGGCAGGGAGAGAGGGGGAGGGGCAGGGAGAGAGGGGGGAGGGGCAGGGAGAGAAGGGGGAGGGGCAGGGAGAGAGGGGGGAGGGGCAGGGAGAGAGGGGGGAGGGGCAGGGAGAGAGGGGGGAGGGGCAGGGAGAGAGGGGGGAGGGGCAGGGAGAGAGGGGGAGGGGCAGGGAGAGAGGGGGAGGGGCAGGGAGAGAGGGGGAGGGGCAGGGAGAAAGGGGGAGGGGCAGGGAGAAAGGGGGAGGGCCAGGGAGGGGGGGAGGGGCAGGGAGAGACAGCTCTGTTAACCGACAGGCCCTAATTCCGAGCAGAACCGCAGCCAAAGTTTGCACGTTAATGTTGAAATTTAATTGCGGCGAAGCACATTACATGCATGTGTCTCCTAATCCTGGTTTCCCAGACTCAATCTGTCCAGAAAAACCCCTGGGGAAGCCCATCCCAATTACACAGAACGCACCCCCCTCCCCGTCACTCTCCCTACACACCACCCCCTCCCCGTCACTCTCCCTACACACACACACCCCCTCCCCACCACTCTCCCTACACACACCCCCCTCGCTGTCACTCTCCCTACACACCCACCCACTCCCCGTCACTCTCCCTACACACACCCCCCTCCCTGTCACTCTCCCTACACACACACCCACTCCCCGTCACTCTCCCTACACACCCACCCCCCTCCCCGTCACTCTCCCTACACACACCCCCCTCCCTGTCACTCTCCCTACACACACACCCCTCGCTGTCACTCTCCCTACACACCCACCCACTCCCCGTCACTCTCCCTACACACCCACCCACTCCCCGTCACTCTCCCTACACACCCACCCACTCCCCGTCACTCTCCCTACACACCCACCCACTCCCCGTCACTCTCCCTACACACACCCCCCTCCCCCGTCACTCTCCCTACACACACCCCCCTCCCTGTCACTCTCCCTACACACACACCCCTCGCTGTCACTCTCCCTACACACCCACCCACTCCCCGTCACTCTCCCTACACACCCACCCACTCCCCGTCACTCTCCCTACACACCCACCCACTCCCCGTCACTCTCCCTACACACCCACCCACTCCCCGTCACTCTCCCTACACACACCCCCCTCCCCCGTCACTCTCCCTACACACACACACCCTCCCCGTCACTCTCCCTACACACACACACCCTCCCCGTCACTCTCCCTACACACACCCCCCTCGCTGTCACTCTCCCTACACACCCACCCACTCCCCGTCACTCTCCCTACACACCCACCCACTCCCCGTCACTCTCCCTACACACCCACCCACTCCCCGTCACTCTCCCTACACACCCACCCCCCTCCCCGTCACTCTCCCTACACACACACCCCCCTTGCTGTCACTCTCCCTACACACACACCCCCTACCCACCATTCTCCCTACACACACCCCCCTCGCTGTCACTCTCCCTACACACCCACCCACTCCCCGTCACTCTCCCCACACACCCCCCTCCCCCGTCACTCTCCCTACACACACCCCCCTCGCTGTCACTCTCCCTACACACACACCCCCTACCCACCACTCTCCCTACACACACCCCCCTCGCTGTCACTCTCCCTACACACCCACCCACTCCCCGTCACTCTCCCTACACACACCCCCCTCCCCCGTCACTCTCCCTACACACACACCCACTCCCCGTCACTCTCCCTACACACACACCCACTCCCCGTCACTCTCCCTACACACCCACCCCCCTCCCCGTCACTCTCCCTACACACACACCCCCCTTGCTGTCACTCTCCCTACACACACACCCCCTACCCACCATTCTCCCTACACACACCCCCCTCGCTGTCACTCTCCCTACACACCCACCCCCTCCCCGTCACTCTCCCCACACACCCCCCTCCCCCGTCACTCTCCCTACACACACCCCCCTCGCTGTCACTCTCCCTACACACACACCCCCTACCCACCACTCTCCCTACACACACCCCCCTCGCTGTCACTCTCCCTACACACCCACCCACTCCCCGTCACTCTCCCTACACACACCCCCCTCCCCCGTCACTCTCCCTACACACACACACCCTCCCCGTCACTCTCCCTACACACACCCCCCTCGCTGTCACTCTCCCTACACACCCCACCCACTCCCCGTCACTCTCCCTACACACACCCCCCTCGCTGTCACTCTCCCTACACACACACACCCTCCCCGGTCACTCTCCCTACACACACACACCCTCCCCGGTCACTCTCCCTACACACACACCCCCCTCCCCGGTCACTCTCCCTACACACACACACCCCCTCCCCACCACTCTCCCTACACACACCCCCCTCGCTGTCACTCTCCCTACACACACACCCCCTCCCCGTCACTCTCCCTACACACCCACCCACTCCCCGTCACTCTCCCTACACACACACCCCCTCCCCACCACTCTCCCTACACACACACCCCCTCCCCGGTCACTCTCCCTACACACACACCCCCCTCCCTGGTCACTCTCCCTACACACACACCCTCCCCCGTCACTCTCCCTACACACACTCCCTCCCCTGTCACTCTCCCTACACACACACCCCCCTCCCCCATCACTCTCCCTACACACACACCCCCCTCCCCCGTCACTCTCCCTACACACACACCCCCCTCCCCCGTCACTCTCCCTACACACACACCCCCCTCCCCCGTCACTCTCCCTACACACACACCCCCCTCCCCCGTCACTCTCCCTACACACACCCCTCCCTCCCCGTCACTCTCCCTACACACACACCCCCCTCCCCCGTCACTCTCCCTGCACACACACCCCCCTCCCTGCACACACACCCCCCTCCCCCGTCACTCTCCCTACACACACACCCCCCTCCCCCGTCACTCTCCCTACACACACACCCTCCCCCGTCACTCTCCCTACACACACACCCCCCTCCCTGTCACTCTCCCTACACACACACCCCCCTCCCTGTCACTCTCCCTACACACACACCCCCCTCCCCCGTCACTCTCCCTACACACACACCCCCCTCCCTGTCACTCTCCCTACACACACACCCCCCTCCCTGTCACTCTCCCTACACACACACCCCCCTCCCCCGTCACTCTCCCTACACACACACCCCCTCCCCCGTCACTCTCCCTACACACACACCCCCCTCCCTGTCACTCTCCCTACACACACAACCCCCCCTCCCCGTCACTCTCCCTACACACACCCCCTCCCCCGTCACTCTCCCTACACACACACCCCACTCCACGTCACTCTCCCTACACACACACCCCCCCTCCCCGGTCACTCTCCCTACACACACACCCTCCCCTGTCACTCTCCCTACACACACCCCCCTCCCCTGTCACTCTCCCTACACACACACCCCCCTCCCCCGTCACTCTCCCTACACACACACCCCCCTCCCCCGTCACTCTCCCTACACACACACCCCCCTCCCCGTCACTCTCCCTACACACACAACCCCCCCTCCCCGTCACTCTCCCTACACACACAACCCCCCCCTCCCCGTCACTCTCCCTACACACACACCCCCCTCCCCCGTCACTCTCCCTACACACACACCCCCCTCCCCGTCACTCTCCCTACGCACACACACACCCCTGCCCGTCACTCTCCCTACACACCCCCCTCCCCCCGTCACTCTCCCTACACACACATCCCCCTACCCACCACTCTCCCTACACACACACCCCCCTCCCCGTCACTCTCCCTACACACACCCCCTCCCCGTCACTCTCCCTACACACACATCCCCCTCCCCGTCACTCTCCCTACACACACATCCCCCTACCCACCACTCTCCCTACACACCCAGCGCCCCCCCCTCCACCCTCTATTCCACTCATCGAAGTAATAGTTCGAAGGAGAGAAGCAGCCAGAGTGATACAGGCGCCGGCTGGAGGGGGAAGAGACAAACCCCGCAGGAGGTAGGGGCCGGAGGAGGCAAGAGAGAGGGGAGGAGCTGGGCTGTGGGTGGGGGGGGGGGGGAGAAGAGGAGAAGGGCAGCAGGCAGGTGGAGGGGTGACGGGGGAGGGGCGCGGTTAGGGCAATGGGGAAGGGGGGGGTTCTGGGAGGGGGGGGGGGTCACAGAGAGCGGGGAGGCAGACACACGGACAGACACATAACCCCACCCCCCACTCTCCCTCAGTGCCCCCGGAGCCCCTCCCCCTCCCTCAGGACCCACGGACCCCCTCCCTCAGGACCCCCTCCCCCAGGACCCCCTCCACCTCCCTCAATGCACACAGAACCCCTCCCCCCCCCCAGGATCCCCCCCTCCCCCTCCCACAGGGCCCCCTCCCCCTCCCTCCCTCTCCATCAGGGCCCACTGACTCCCCCACCCTCCTGCAGGGGCCCCTCCCCCTCCCTCAGGACAACAGTGACCCCCTCCCTCTCACTCCCTCAGGACCCCCGGACCCCCTGCCCCTCCCTCAGGGCCCCCTGCCCCTCCCTCAGGACCCCCTGCCCCTCCCTCAGGACCCCCTGCCCCTCCCTCAGGACCCCCTGCCCCTCCCTCAGGACCCCCTGCCCCTCCCTCAGGGCCCCCGGACCCCCTGCCCCTCCCTCAGGGCCCCCGGACCCCCTGCCCCTCCCTCAGGGCCCCCGGACCCCCTGCCCCTCCCTCAGGGCCCCCGGACCCCCTGCCCCTCCCTCAGGGCCCCCGGACCCCCGCCCCTCCCTCAGGGCCCCCGGACCCCCGCCCCTCCCTCAGGGACCCCTCCCCTCCCCCTCCCTCAGGACGCCCCCTCCTCGACCTCCCCCAGGACGCCCTTGACGTCCCTCCCTCAGGACCCCCTCGATGTCCCTCCCCCAGGACCCCCCTCCCCCAGGACCCCCGGACCCCCTCCCCTTCCTCCAGGACCCCCTCCCCCTCCCCCAGGACCCCCTCCCCCTCCCTCAGGACTCCCTCCCTCAGGACCCTTTCCCCCAGGACCCCCGGAACCCTCCATCAGGACTCCTTCCCCCCCGGACCCCCTCCCCTTCCCCCAGGACCCCCGGACCCCCTCCCCTTCCCCCAGGACCCTCTCCCCTTCCCCCAGGACCCCCGGACCCCCTCCCCTTCCCCCAGGAGCCCCGGACCCCCTCCCCTTCCCCCAGGACCCCCGGACCCCCTCCCCTTCCCCCAGGACCCCCGGACCCCCTCCCCTTCCCCCAGGACCCCCGGACCCCCCTCCCCTTCCCCCAGGACCCCCGGACCCCCCTCCCCCTCCCTCAGGACCCCCTCAACGCCCCTCCTCCAGGACCCCCTCCCCCAGGACCCCTTCCCCCTCCCTCAGGACCCCCGGACCCCCTGCCCCTCCCTCAGGGACCCCTCCCTCCCCCTCCCTCAGGGACCCCTCCCCCTCCCTCAGGACGCCCCCTCCTCGACCTCCCCCAGGACCCCCTCGACATCCCTCCCCAGGACCCCCTCGATGTCCCTCCCCCAGGACCCCCGGACCCCCTCCCCCTCCTCCAGGACCCCCTCCCCCTCGACCCCTTCCCTCTCCCTCAGGACCCCTTCCCTCAGGATCCCCTCCCCCTCCCTCAGGACTCCCTCCCTCAGGACCCCTTCCCCCAGGACCCCTGGAACCCTCCATCAGGACTCCTTCCCCCCGGACCCCCCTCCCCTTCCCCCAGGACCCCCGGACCCCCTCCTCTTCCCCCAGGACCCCCCTCCCCTTCCCCCAGGACCCCCTCCCCTTCCCCCAGGACCCCCGGACCCCCTCCCCTTCCCCCAGGACCCCCGGACCCCCTCCCCTTCCCCCAGGACCCCCTCCCCCTCCCTCAGGACCCCCCTCCTCCAGGACCCCCTCCCCCAAGACCCCTTCCCCCTCCCTCAGGACCCCCGGAACCCCTGCCCCTCCCTCAGGGACCCCTCCCTCCCCCTCCCTCAGGGACCCCTCCCCCTCCCTCCCTCAGGGACCCCTCCCCCTCCCTCAGGACGCCCCCTCCTCGACCTCCCCCAGGACCCCCTTGACGTCCCTCCCCCAGGACCCCCTCGATGTCCCTCCCCCAGGACCCCCTCGATGTCCTTCCCCCAGGACCCCCTCCCCCTCCCCCAGGACCCCCTCCCCCTCCCCCAGGACTCCCAGACCCCCTCCCCCAGGACCCCTTCCCTCTCCCTCAAGACCCCTTCCCCTCCATCAGGACTCCTTCCCCCCGGACCCCCTTCCCCCAGGACCCCCGGACCCCCTCCCCTTCCCCCAGGACCCCCGGACCCCCAGGACCCCCGGACCCCCTCCCCTTCCCCCAGGACCCCCGGACCCCCTCCCCTTCCCCCAGGACCCCCGGACCCCCTCCCCTTCCCCCAGGACACCCGGACCCCCTCCCCTTCCCCCAGGACACCCGGACCCCCTCCCCTTCCCCCAGGACACCCGGACCCTCTCCCCTTCCCCCAGGACCCCCTCCCCTTCCCCCAGGACCCCCGGACCCTCTCCCCTTCCCCCAGGACCCCCGGACCCCCCTCCCCCTCCCTCAGGACCCCCTCGACGCCCCTCCTCCAGGACCCCCTCCCCCAGGACCCCCGGACCCCCTGCCCCTCCCTCAGGGACACCTCCCTCCCCCTTCCTCAGGACGCCCCCTCCTCGACCTCCCCCAGGACCCCCTTGACGTCCCTCCCCCAGGACCCCCTCCCCCTCCCCCAGGACACCCAGACCCCCTCCCCCAGGACACCCAGACCCCCTCCCCCTCCCCCAGGACCCCTTCCCTCTCCCTCAGGACCCCTTCCCTCAGGACCCCCTCCCCCTCCCTCAGGACCCCTTCCCCCAGGACCCCCTCCCCCTCCCCCAGGACCCCTTCCCCCAGGACCCCCTCCCCCTCCCCCAGGACCCCTTCCCTCAGGACCCCCTCCCCCTCCCTCAGGACCTCTTCCCCCAGGACCCCCGGAACCCTCCATCAGGAATCCTTCCCCCCGGACCCCCTCCCCTTCCCCCAGGACTCCCGGACCCCCTCCCCTTCCCCCAGGACCCCCGGACCCCCTCCCCTTCCCCCAGGACCCCCGGACCCCCTCCTCCTCCCCCAGGACCCCCTCCCCCTCCCGCAGGACCCCTTCCCTCAGGACCCCCTCCCCCTCCCTCAGGACCCCTTCCCCCAGGACCCCCCGAACCCTCCATCAGGACTCCTTCCCCCCGGACCCCCTCCCCTTCCCCCAGGACCCCCGGATCCCCTCCCCTTCCCCCAGGACCTCCGGACCCCCTCCCCCTCCTCCAGGACCCCCGGACCCACTCCCCTTCCCCCAGGACCCCCTCCCCCTCCCCCAGGACCCCCCGGACCCCCTCCCCCTCCCCCAGGACCCCTTCCCCCTCCCCCAGGACTGGCTGCGAGGGGCGGAGGCAGGGAGCGGGAGGTGCGCTGAGGGACGCGGAGCGAGTGAAGCAGAGAGAGAGAGAGAGAGCGAGAGAATAGAGAGAGAGAGGAGAAACACACTAACATGTTGGAGAGGACAAGTGGGCAGAGCAGAAGGAATCATCATCGTCGTTTCCACAGAAACCCAGGCTACCTTTGGTGTCGTC
>JANJGN010005017.1:0-27703 GCA_026770705.1 Isurus oxyrinchus
AAACCCTGATAATATTACCAAAATCCCGATAACAACACCAACACCCCGAAAACAACACCAACAGCCGATAACAGCACCAGAACATCAATAACAGCACCTACACCCGATAACAACATCAATACTCTGATAACAGCACCAATCATAGAGCCAACAACCCGATAACAGCACCAACATCCCAATAACAAAACCAGCAACCCAATAACAGCACCAACACCCCGATAATAACACAAACACAACAATATCAGCACCAACACCCTGATGACAACACCAACACAACAATAACCGTACCAACACACTGATAACAACACCACCACTACAGTGACAGCATCAACCTCCCGATAAAAACACCAACACACCGATAACAACACCAACACCACAATAACATTATCAACACGACGATAACAATACCAAAACCACAATAACAGCGCCAACACCCCAATAACAAGACAAACACAACAATAACAGCACCAACACCCTGATGACAACACCAACACAACAATAACTGTACCAACACACTGATAACAAGACCAACACCACACTAACAGCATCAATATTCCAAAAAAAAACACCAACACACTGGTAACAACACCAACACCACAATAACATCATCAACACCCCGATAGAAACACCAGAACCATAATAACTGCATGAACATCCCGATAACAACACCAAAACCGCAATAACAACACCAACGCCCGATAACAACACCAACACACCGGTAACAGCAACAGAACAATGATAACAGCACCAAAACCCCGATAACAGCACCAAAACAACCGATAACAGCACAAAAAACACCGATCACAACACCAAAACTACGATAACAGCACCAGAATCCCAATAGCAGCATTAAAACACTGATAACAACACAAACAGCCTGATCACAACACCAAAGCCCTGATAACAGCACCAAAGGAACGGTAGCAGCACCAAATCCCCACAACAGTCGAACATGCCGATCAGAACACCAAAACGACAATAATAAAACCAAAACACCAGAAACAGCACCAAAAAGACGATAACAGCCACAAATTCCCGATAACAGCAACAGCACACCAGTAACAGCGCCAATACCCCAATAATAATACCAAAACCCCGTTAGTAACACCAACACCCCGACAAACAACACCAACACCACAATTATAGCACCAACACCCCGATAACAGCACCAACACCCCGATCACAATACCAGCAACCCGATAACAGCACCAACATATCGATAACAACAGCAACACAACAATAACAGCATCAACATCCCAATAAAAACACCAACACCAACACCACAATAACAGCATCAACATCTCGATAAGAACACCAAAACTCAGATAACAGCATCAAAACCTGGATAACAACACCAACACGCTGATAAGAACATCAAAACCCCAATAAGAGCACCAAACACCTGTAACAACACCAACACCCCCATAACAGCGCCAACATCCCGATAACAACACCAACACCCCACTAACAACACCAAAACCCTATAACAGCACAAACAAACCGATCACAACACCAAAACTACGATAACAGCACCAGAACCCCGATAACAGCATCAAAACACCGAAAACAACACCAAAAACTAGATAACAACACCGAAACCCCGATAACAGCACCAAAATCCCGATAACAGCACCAAAATACCGAAAGCAGCACCAAAACACTGATAACAACACAAACACCCCGATTACAACTCCAAAGTGCTGATAACAGCACCAAGCTCCCGATAACAGCATCAAAATCCCGAAAGCAGCACCAAAACACTGATAACAACACAAACACTCCGATTACAACACCAAAGGCCTGATAACAGCACCAAGCTCCCGACAGCAGCACCAAAACACCGATAACAGCACCAAAATACTGATAACAACACAAACACACCGATCACAACACCAAAGCCCCGATAACATCAAATCCCCGATAACAGCATCAAAATCCCGATAATAGCAGCAAAATCTCGATAACTGCACCAATACCATGATACCAACACGAACACCCCGATCACAACATCAAAACACCGATAAGATCACCAAAATCCTAGTACCTCCAACTAAACACTAATAAGAACATCAAGACCTCGATAACAGCACAAAAACCCCGAAAAAGGAACCAACACACCGATAACAACATGAACACACTTATCACAAGACCAAAACTCCATTAACAGCACCAAAACACCGAAAAAAGCACCAAAACTCTGATAATATTACCAAAATCACAATAACTACACCAACAGACCAATAACAGCACTGACACTCGATAACAGCACCAACACCCCGATAACAAAATCAATACCCTGATAACAAAACCAACACCAAAATCATAGCGCCAACATCCCGATAACAGCACCAACATCCCTATAACAAAATCAGCAACCCAATAACAGCATCAACACCCTGATGTCAACACCAACACAACAATAACTGTACCAACACACTGATAACAACACCACCACCACAGTGACAGCATCAACCTCCCGATAAAAACACCAACACACCGATAACAGCAACAAAACCATGATAACAGCACCAAAACCCCGATAACAGCACCAAAACAACCGATAACAGCACAAACACCCCGATCACAGCACCAAAACTATGATCACAGCACCAGAATCCCGATAACAGCATCAAAACACCGATAAGTGCACCGACGCACTCATACCAGCACCAAAATCCTGACAGCAGCACCAAAGCACCGATAACAGCAACAAAACCATGACAACAGCACCAAAACCCCGATAACAGCACCAAAACAACCGATAACAGCAAAAACACCCCGATCACAGCACCAAAACTATGATCACAGCACCAGAATCCCGATAACAGCATCAAAACACCGATAAGTGCACCGACACACTCATAACAGCAACAAAACCCCCACAGCAACACCAAAACACCGATAACAGTGCCAAATATCGATAACAGCACCAAAACCTTGATAACAACACAAACACCCAGATCACAACACCAAAGGCCCGATAACATCATCAAAATCCTGATAACAGCACCAAAATCCGATATCAGCACCAAAACACTGATAACAACGTAAACACCCAGATTACAACACCAAAGCCCCGATAACAACACCAAACCCCCGATAAAAGCATCAAAATCCCGATAATAGCACCAACACCCCGACAACAACATCAATACCCCGATAACAACTCCAACACCACAATTATAGCGCCAAAACACCAATAACAACACAAACACAACAATAACAGCACTAACACACTGATAAC
The DNA here is from genome assembly GCA_026770705.1 of Isurus oxyrinchus. Classification (NCBI taxonomy): domain Eukaryota; kingdom Metazoa; phylum Chordata; class Chondrichthyes; order Lamniformes; family Lamnidae; genus Isurus; species Isurus oxyrinchus. The sequence continues at coordinate 3,245 of JANJGN010005017.1, forward strand.
AACACCAATACCACATTAACAGCATCAACATTCCGATAAAAACACCAACACACTGATAACAACACCAACACCACAATAACATCATCAACACCGCGATAGCAACACCAAAACCATAATAACTGCATGAACATCCCGATAACAACACCAAAACCACAATAACAACACCAACGCCCGATAACAACACCAACACACTGATAACAGCAACAGAACCATGATACGAGCACCAAAACCCCGATAACAGCACCAAAACCCCGATAACAGCACCAAAACAACCGATAACAGCACAAACACCCCGATCACAACACCAAAACTACGATAACAGCACCAGAATCCCGATAACAACACCAAAACACCAATAACAACTCCAAAAACTAGATAACAACACCAAAACCCCGATAACACCATCAAATCACCGATAAGGGAACCAACACCCTCATAACAGCACCAAAACCCCGACAGCAGCACCAAAACACCGATAACAGCGCCAAATCTCGATAACAGCACCAAAACCCTGATAACACAAGCACCCAGATCACAACACCAAAGCCCCGATAACATCAAAACCCCGATAACAGCACGAAAATCCCGATAACAGCACCAAAATCTCGATAACAGCACCAATACCATAACAAAACAAACACACCAATCACAACATCAAAACACCGATAAGAGCACCAAAATCCGGCTATCTCCATCTAAATACTAATAAGAACACCAAGACCCCGATAACAGCACTAAAACCCTGATAAAGGAACCTACACGCCGATAACAACATGAACACACCGATCACAACACTAAAACTCCAATAACAGCACCAAAGCACCGAAAACAGCAGCACCAAAACCCTGATAATATTACCAAAATCCCGATAACAGCGCCAACAGCACAATAAGAACACTAACACGCCAAAAACAACACCAACACCCCGATAACAGCAACAAACACCCTGATAACAACATCAATACCCTGATAACAACAACAACACCACAATTATAGCGCCAACATCCCGATAACAGCACCAATATCCCGATAGCAAAACCAGCAACACAATAACAGCACCAACACCCTGATAACAACACCAAAACAACAATAACAACACCTACGCCCGATAACAACACCAACACACCGATAACAGCAACAAAACAATGATAACAGCGCCAAAACCCCGATAACAGCACCAAAACAACCGATAACAGCACAAAAAAAACGATCACAACACCAAAACTACGATAACAGCACCAGAATCCCGATAACAGCATCAAAACACCGATAACAACACCAAAAACGAGATAACAACACCAAAGCCCGGATAACAGCACCAAAGACCCGAGAGCAGCACCAAAACACTGATAACAACACAAACACACCGATTACAACATCAAAGCCACGATAACAGCACCAAGCTCCCGATAACAGCACCAAAACCCCGAAAGCAGCACAAAAACACTGATAACAACACAAACACCCCAATTACCACACCAAAGCCCCGATAAAAGCACCAAAACACTGATAACAACACAAACACACAGATCGCAACACCAAAGCCCCGATAACGTCACCAAATCCCCGATAACAGCATCAAAACCCGATAATAGCACCAAAATCTCGATAATAACACCAATACTATGATAACAACATAAACAACCCGATCACAACATCAAAACACCAGTAGGAGCACCAAGATCCTGCTATCTCCAACTAAACACTAATGAGAACATCAAGACCCCGATTACAGCACTAAAACCCCGATAAAGGAACCAATACGCCGGTAACAACATGAACACACTTATCACAACACCAAAACTCCATTACCAGTACCAAAACACGGAAAACAGCACCAAAACCCTGATAATATTACCAAAATCCCGATAACAACACCAACACCCCGAAAACAACACCAACAGCCCGATAACAGCACCAGAACATCAATAACAGCACCTACACCCGATAACAACATCAATACTCTGATAACAGCACCAATCATAGAGCCAACAACCCGATAACAGCACCAACATCCCAATAACAAAACCAGCAACCCAATAACAGCACCAACACCCCGATAATAACACAAACACAACAATACCAGCACCAACACCCTGATGACAACACCAACACAACAATAACCGTACCAACACACTGATAACAACACCACCACTACAGTGACAGCATCAACCTCCCGATAAAAACACCAACACACCGATAACAACACCAACACCACAATAACATTATCAACACGACGATAACAATACCAAAACCACAATAACAGCGCCAACACCCCAATAACAACACAAACACAACAATAACAGCACCAACACCCTGATGACAACACCAACACAACAATAACTGTACCAACACACTGATAACAAGACCAACACCACACTAACAGCATCAATATTCCAAAAAAAAACACCAACACACTGGTAACAACACCAACACCACAATAACATCATCAACACCCCGATAGAAACACCAGAACCATAATAACTGCATGAACATCCCGATAACAACACCAAAACCGCAATAACAACACCAACGCCCGATAACAACACCAACACACCGGTAACAGCAACAGAACAATGATAACAGCACCAAAACCCCGATAACAGCACCAAAACAACCGATAACAGCACAAAAACACCGATCACAACACCAAAACTACGATAACAGCACCAGAATCCCAATAGCAGCATTAAAACACTGATAACAACACAAACAGCCTGATCACAACACCAAAGCCCTGATAACAGCACCAAAGGAACGGTAGCAGCACCAAATCCCCACAACAGTCGAACATGCCGATCAGAACACCAAAACGACAATAATAAAACCAAAACACCAGAAACAGCACCAAAAAGACGATAACAGCCACAAATTCCCGATAACAGCAACAGCACACCAGTAACAGCGCCAATACCCCAATAATAATACCAAAACCCCGTTAGTAACACCAACACCCCGACAAACAACACCAACACCACAATTATAGCACCAACACCCCGATAACAGCACCAACACCCCGATCACAATACCAGCAACCTGATAACAGCACCAACATATCGATAACAACAGCAACACAACAATAACAGCATCAACATCCCAATAAAAACACCAACACCAACACCACAATAACAGCATCAACATCTCGATAAGAACACCAAAACTCAGATAACAGCATCAAAACCTGGATAACAACACCAACACGCTGATAAGAACATCAAAACCCCGATAAGAGCACCAAACACCTGTAACAACACCAACACCCCCATAACAGCGCCAACATCCCGATAACAACACCAACACCCCACTAACAACACCAAAACCCTATAACAACACCAACAAACCGATAACAACACCACAACCACGATAACAGCACCAAAACCCCGATAGCACCTCCAAAACAATGTTAATCATAGAAGCACACTGATCACAGCACCAAAGTCCCAATAACAGCACCGAAATCCCAATACTAACACCAACACACCAATAACAGCACCAACACCCGATAACAGCACCAACACCCTGATAACAAAATCAATACCCTGATAAGAAACCAACACCACAATCATAGCGCCAACATCCCGATAACAAAATCAGCAACCCAATAACAGCACCAACACCCTGATGTCAACACCAACACAACAATAACTGCACCAACACACTGATAACAACACCACCACCACAGTGACAGCATCAACCTCCCGATAAAAACACCAACACACCGATGACAACACCAACACCGCAATAACGTCATCAACACGACGATAACAACACCAAAACCACAATAACAATGTCAACACCCCGATAACAACACCAAAACCACAATAACAACACCAACAGCCGATAACAACACCAACACACTGATAACAGCAACAAAACCATGATAACAGCACTAAAACCCCGATAACAGCACTAAAACCCCGATAACAGCACCAAAACAACCGATAACAGCACAAACACCCCGATCACAACACCAAAACTATGATCACAGCACCAGAATCCCGATAACAGCATCAAACACCGATAAGTGCACCGACGCACTAATACCAGCACCAAAACCCCGACAGCAGCACCAAAACACCGATAACAGCACCAAGTATCGATAACAGCACCAGAATCCCGATAACAGCATCAAAACACCGATAAGTGCACCGACACACTCATAAAAGCACCGAAACCCCAACAGCAACACAAAAACACCGATAACAGTGCCAAATATCGATAACAGCACCAAAACCCTGATAACAACACAAACACCCAGGTCACAACACCAAAGGCCCGATAACGTCAGAAAAATCCCGATAACAGCACCAAAATCCGATATCAGCACCAAAACACTGATAACAACATAAACACCCAGATCACAACACCAAAGCCCCGATAACAACAGCAAACCGCCGATAAAACCATCAAAATCCCGATAATAGCACCAACACCTCGACAACAACATCAATACCCCGATAACAACTCCAACACCACAACTATAGCGCCAACACCCCAATAACAACACAAACACAACAATAACAGCACCAACACCCTGATATCAACACCAACACAACAATCACTGCACCAACACACTGATAACAACACCACCATCACATTAACAGCATCAACATTCCGATAAAAACACCAACACACTGATAACAACACCAACACCACAATAACATCATCAACACCGCGATAGCAACACCAAAACCATAATAACTGCATGAACATCCCGATAACAACACCAAAACCACAATAACAACACCAACGCCCGATAACAACACCAACACACTGATGACAGCAACAGAACCATGATACGAGCACCAAAACCCCGATAACAGCACCAAAACAACCGATAACAGCACAAACACACCGATCACAACACCAAAACTATGTTAACAACACAAGAATCCCGATAACAACATCAAAACACCGATAACAACTCCAAAAACTAGATAACAACACCAAAACCCCGATAACAACACCAAAATCCCGATAACACCATCAAATCACCGATAAGAGCACCAACACCCTCATAACAGCACCAAAACCCCGACAGCAGCACCAAAACACCGATAACAGCGCCAAATCTCGATAACAGCACCAAAACCCTGATAACACAAGCACCCAGATCACGACACCAAAGCCCCGATAACATCGAAACCCCGATAACAGCACGGAAATCCCGATAACAGCACCAAAATCTCGATAACAGCACCAATACCATAACAAAACAAACACACCGATCACAACATCAAAAAACCGATAAGAGCACCAAAATCCGGCTATCTCCATCTAAATACTAATAAGAACACCAAGACCCCGATAACAGCACTAAAACCCTGATAAAGGAACCTACACGCCGATAACAACATGAACACACCGATCACAACACTAAAACTCCAATAACAGCACCAAAGCACCGAAAACAGCAGCACCAAAACCCTGATAATATTACCAAAATCCCGATAACAGCGCCAACAGCACAATAAGAACACTAACACGCCAAAAACAACACCAACACCCCGATAACAGCAACAAACACCCTGATAACAACATCAATACCCTGATAACAACAACAACACCACAATTATAGCGCCAACATCCCGATAACAGCACCAATATCCCGATAGCAAAACCAGCAACACAATAACAGCACCAACACCCTGATAACAACACCAAAACAACAATAACAACACCTACGCCCGATAACAACACCAACACACCGATAACAGCAACAAAACAATGATAACAGCATCAAAACCCCGATAACAGCACCAAAACAACCGATAACAGCACAAACAAACCGATCACAACACCAAAACTACGATAACAGCACCAGAACCCCGATAACAGCATCAAAACACCGAAAACAACACCAAAAACTAGATAACAACACCGAAACCCCGATAACAGCACCAAAATCCCGATAACAGCACCAAAATACCGAAAGCAGCACCAAAACACTGATAACAACACAAACACCCCGATTACAACTCCAAAGTGCCGATAACAGCACCAAGCTCCCGATAACAGCATCAAAATCCCGAAAGCAGCACACTCCGATTACAACACCAAAGGCCTGATAACAGCACCAAGCTCCCGACAGCAGCACCAAAACACCGATAACAGCACCAAAATACTGATAACAACACAAACACACCGATCACAACACCAAAGCCCCGATAACATCAAATCCCCGATAACAGCATCAAAATCCCGATAATAGCAGCAAAATCTCGATAACTGCACCAATACCATGATACCAACACGAACACCCCGATCACAACATCAAAACACCGATAAGATCACCAAAATCCTAGTACCTCCAACTAAACACTAATAAGAACATCAAGACCTCGATAACAGCACAAAAAACCCCGAAAAAGGAACCAACACACCGATAACAACATGAACACACTTATCACAAGACCAAAACTCCATTAACAGCACCAAAACACCGAAAAAAAGCACCAAAACTCTGATAATATTACCAAACATCACAATAACTACACCAACAGACCAATAACAGCACTGACACTCGATAACAGCACCAACACCCCGATAACAAAATCAATACCCTGATAACAAAACCAACACCAAAATCATAGCGCCAACATCCCGATAACAGCACCAACATCCCTATAACAAAATCAGCAACCCAATAACAGCACCAACACCCTGATGTCAACACCAACACAACAATAACTGTACCAACACACTGATAACAACACCACCACCACAGTGACAGCATCAACCTCCCGATAAAAACACCAAACACACCGATAACAACACCAACACCACAATAACATCATCAACACGACGATAACAACACCAAAACCACAATAACAATGTCAACACCCCGATAACAACACCAAAACCACAATAACAACACCAACAGCCGATAACACCAACACACCAATAACAGCAACAAAAACCATGATAACAGCACCAAAAACCCCGATAACAGCACCAAAACAACCGATAACAGCACAAACACCCCGATCACAGCACCAAAACTATGATCACAGCACCAGAATCCCGATAACAGCATCAAAACACCGATAAGTGCACCGACGCACCTCATACCAGCACCAAAATCCTGACAGCAGCACCAAAGCACCGATAACAGCAACAAAACCATGACAACAGCACCAAAACCCCGATAACAGCACCAAAAACAACCGAAAACAGCAAAAACACCCCGATCACAGCACCAAAACTATGATCACAGCACCAGAATCCCGATAACAGCATCAAAACACCGATAAGTGCACCGACACACTCATAACAGCAACAAAACCCCCACAGCAACACCAAAACACCGATAACAGTGCCAAATATCGATAACAGCACCAAAACCTTGATAACAACACAAACACCCAGATCACAACACCAAAGGCCCGATAACATCATCAAAATCCTGATAACAGCACCAAAATCCGATATCAGCACCAAAACACTGATAACAACGTAAACACCCAGATTACAACACCAAAGCCCCGATAACAACACCAAACCCCCGATAAAAGCATCAAAATCCCGATAATAGCACCAACACCCCGACAACAACATCAATACCCCGATAACAACTCCAACACCACAATTATAGCGCCAAAACACCAATAACAACACAAACACAACAATAACAGCACTAACACACTGATAACAACACCAATACCACATTAACAGCATCAACATTCCGATAAAAACACCAACACACTGATAACAACACCAACACCACAATAACATCATCAACACCGCGATAGCAAACACAAAACCATAATAACTGCATGAACATCCCGATAACAACACCAAAACCACAATAACAACACCAACGCCCGATAACAACACCAACACACTGATAACAGCAACAGAACCATGATACGAGCACCAAAACCCCGATAACAGCACCAAAACCCCGATAACAGCACCAAAACAACCGATAACAGCACAAACACCCCGATCACAACACCAAAACTACGATAACAGCACCAGAATCCCGATAACAACACCAAAACACCCAATAACAACTCCAAAAACTAGATAACAACACCAAAACCCCGATAACACCATCAAATCACCGATAAGGGAACCAACACCCTCATAACAGCACCAAAACCCCGACAGCAGCACCAAAACACCGATAACAGCGCCAAATCTCGATAACAGCACCAAAACCCTGATAACACAAGCACCCAGATCACAACACCAAAGCCCCGATAACATCAAAACCCCGATAACAGCACGAAAATCCCGATAACAGCACCAAAATCTCGATAACAGCACCAATACCATAACAAAACAAACACACCAATCACAACATCAAAACACCGATAAGAGCACCAAAATCCGGCTATCTCCATCTAAATACTAATAAGAACACCAAGACCCCGATAACAGCACTAAAACCCTGATAAAGGAACCTACACGCCGATAACAACATGAACACACCGATCACAACACTAAAACTCCAATAACAGCACCAAAGCACCGAAAACAGCAGCACCAAAACCCTGATAATATTACCAAAATCCCGATAACAGCGCCAACAGCACAATAAGAACACTAACACGCCAAAAACAACACCAACACCCCGATAACAGCAACAAACACCCTGATAACAACATCAATACCCTGATAACAACAACAACACCAAAATCATAGCGCCAACATCCCGATAACAGCACCAACATCCCTATAACAAAATCAGCAACCCAATAACAGCACCAACACCCCTGATGTCAACACCAACACAACAATAACTGTACCAACACACTGATAACAACACCACCACCCACAGTGACAGCATCAACCTCCCGATAAAAACACCCAACACACCGATAACAACACCAACACCACAATAACATCATCAACACGACGATAACAACACCAAAACCACAATAACAATGTCAACACCCCCGATAACAACACCAAAACCACAATAACAACACCAACAGCCGATAACACCAACACACCAATAACAGCAACAAAACCATGATAACAGCACCAAAACACCCGATAACAGCACCAAAACAACCGATAACAGCACAAACACCCCGATCACAGCACCAAAACTATGATCACAGCACCAGAATCCCGATAACAGCATCAAAACACCGATAAGTGCACCGACGCACTCATACCAGCACCAAAATCCTGACAGCAGCACCAAAGCACCGATAACAGCAACAAAACCATGACAACAGCACCAAAACCCCGATAACAGCACCAAAACAACCGATAACAGCAAAAACACCCCGATCACAGCACCAAAACTATGATCACAGCACCAGAATCCCGATAACAGCATCAAAACACCGATAAGTGCACCGACACACTCATAACAGCAACAAAACCCCCACAGCAACACCAAAACACCGATAACAGTGCCAAATATCGATAACAGCACCAAAACCTTGATAACAACACAAACACCCAGATCACAACACCAAAGGCCCGATAACATCATCAAAATCCTGATAACAGCACCAAAATCCGATATCAGCACCAAAACACTGATAACAACGTAAACACCCAGATTACAACACCAAAGCCCCGATAACAACACCAAACCCCCGATAAAAGCATCAAAATCCCGATAATAGCACCAACACCCCCGACAACAACATCAATACCCCCGATAACAACTCCAACACCACAATTATAGCGCCAAAACACCAATAACAACACAAACACAACAATAACAGCACTAACACACTGATAACAACACCAATACCACATTAACAGCATCAACATTCCGATAAAAAACACCAACACACTGATAACAACACCAACACCACAATAACATCATCAACACCGCGATAGCAACACCAAAACCATAATAACTGCATGAACATCCCGATAACAACACCAAAACCACAATAACAACACCAACGCCCGATAACAACACCAAACACACTGATAACAGCAACAGAACCATGATACGAGCACCAAAACCCCGATAACAGCACCAAAACCCCGATAACAGCACCAAAACAACCGATAACAGCACAAACACCCCGATCACAACACCAAAACTACGATAACAGCACCAGAATCCCGATAACAACACCAAAACACCAATAACAACTCCAAAAACTAGATAACAACACCAAAACCCCGATAACACCATCAAATCACCGATAAGGGAACCAACACCCTCATAACAGCACCAAAAACCCCGACAGCAGCACCAAAACACCGATAACAGCGCCAAAATCTCGATAACAGCACCAAAACCCTGATAAACACAAGCACCCAGATCACAACACCAAAGCCCCGATAACATCAAAACCCCGATAACAGCACGAAAATCCCGATAACAGCACCAAAATCTCGATAACAGCACCAATACCATAACAAAACAAACACACCAATCACAACATCAAAACACCGATAAGAGCACCAAAATCCGGCTATCTCCATCTAAATACTAATAAGAACACCAAGACCCCGATAACAGCACTAAAACCCTGATAAAGGAACCTACACGCCGATAACAACATGAACACACTGATCACAACACTAAAACTCCAATAACAGCACCAAAGCACCGAAAACAGCAGCACCAAAACCCTGATAATATTACCAAAATCCCGATAACAGCGCCAACAGCACAATAAGAACACTAACACGCCAAAAAACAACACCAACACCCCCGATAACAGCAACAAACACCCTGATAACAACATCAATACCCTGATAACAACAACAACACCACAATTATAGCGCCAACATCCCGATAACAGCACCAATATCCCGATAGCAAAACCAGCAACACAATAACAGCACCAACACCCTGATAACAACACCAAAACAACAATAACAACACCTACGCCCGATAACAACACCAACACACCGATAACAGCAACAAAACAATGATAACAGCGCCAAAACCCCGATAACAGCGCCAAAACAACCGATAACAGCACAAAAAAAACGATCACAACACCAAAACTACGATAACAGCACCAGAATCCCGATAACAGCATCAAAACACCGATAACAACACCAAAAACCAGATAACAACACCAAAGCCCGGATAACAGCACCAAAGACCCGAGAGCAGCACCAAAACACTGATAACAACACAAACACACCGATTACAACATCAAAGCCACGATAACAGCACCAAGCTCCCGATAACAGCACCAAAACCCCGAAAGCAGCACAAAAACACTGATAACAACACAAACACCCCAATTACCACACCAAAGCCCCGATAAAAGCACCAAAACACTGATAACAACACAAACACACAGATCGCAACACCAAAGCCCCGATAACGTCACCAAATCCCCGATAACAGCACCAAAATCCCGATAATAGCACCAAAATCTCGATAATAACACCAATACTATGATAACAACATAAACAACCCGATCACAACATCAAAACACCAGTAGGAGCACCAAGATCCTGCTATCTCCAACTAAACACTAATGAGAACATCAAGACCCCCGATTACAGCACTAAAACCCCGATAAAGGAACCAATACGCCGGTAACAACATGAACACACTTATCACAACACCCAAAACTCCATTACCAGTACCAAAACACGGAAAACAGCACCAAAACCCTGATAATATTACCAAAATCCCGATAACAACACCAACACCCCGAAAACAACACCAACAGCCCGATAACAGCACCAGAACATCAATAACAGCACCTACAACCCGATAACAACATCAATACTCTGATAACAGCACCAATCATAGAGCCAACAACCCGATAACAGCACCAACATCCCAATAACAAAACCAGCAACCCAATAACAGCACCAACACCCCGATAATAACACAAACACAACAATATCAGCACCAACACCCTGATGACAACACCAACACAACAATAACCGTACCAACACACTGATAACAACACCACCACTACAGTGACAGCATCAACCTCCCGATAAAAACACCAACACACCGATAACAACACCAAACACCACAATAACATTATCAACACGACGATAACAATACCAAAACCACAATAACAGCGCCAACACCCCAATAACAACACAAACACAACAATAACAGCACCAACACCCTGATGACAACACCAACACAACAATAACTGTACCAACACACTGATAACAAGACCAACACCACACTAACAGCATCAATATTCCAAAAAAAAACACCACACACTGGTAACAACACCAACACCACAATAACATCATCAACACCCCGATAGAAACACCAGAACCATAATAACTGCATGAACATCCCGATAACAACACCAAAACCGCAATAACAACACCAACGCCCGATAACAACACCAACACACCGGTAACAGCAACAGAACAATGATAACAGCACCAAAACCCCGATAACAGCACCAAAACAACCGATAACAGCACAAAAACACCGATCACAACACCAAAACTACGATAACAGCACCAGAATCCCAATAGCAGCATTAAAACACTGATAACAACACAAACAGCCTGATCACAACACCAAAGCCCTGATAACAGCACCAAAGGAACGGTAGCAGCACCAAATCCCCACAACAGTCGAACATGCCGATCAGAATACCAAAACGACAATAATAAAAACAAAACACCAGAAACAGCACCAAAAAGACGATAACAGCCACAAATTCCCGATAACAGCAACAGCACACCAGTAACAGCGCCAATACCCCAATAATAATACCAAAACCCCGTTAGTAACACCAACACCCCGACAAACAACACCAACACCACAATTATAGCACCAACACCCCGATAACAGCACCAACACCCCGATCACAATACCAGCAACCTGATAACAGCACCAACATATCGATAACAACAGCAACACAACAATAACAGCATCAACATCCCAATAAAAACACCAACACCAACACCACAATAACAGCATCAACATCTCGATAAGAACACCAAAACTCAGATAACAGCATCAAAACCTGGATAACAACACCAACACGCTGATAAGAACATCAAAACCCCGATAAGAGCACCAAACACCTGTAACAACACCAAACCCCCATAACAGCGCCAACATCCCGATAACAACACCAACACCCCACTAACAACACCAAAACCCTATAACAACACCAACAAACCGATAACAACACCACAACCACGATAACAGCACCAAAACCCCGATAGCACCTCCAAAACAATGTTAATCATAGAAGCACACTGATCACAGCACCAAAGTCCCAATAACAGCACCGAAATCCCAATACTAACACCAACACACCAATAACAGCACCAACACCCGATAACAGCACCAACACCCTGATAACAAAATCAATACCCTGATAAGAAACCAACACCACAATCATAGCGCCAACATCCCGATAACAAAATCAGCAACCCAATAACAGCACCAACACCCTGATGTCAACACCAACACAACAATAACTGCACCAACACACTGATAACAACACCACCACCACAGTGACAGCATCAACCTCCCGATAAAAACACCAACACACCGATGACAACACCAACACCGCAATAACGTCATCAACACGACGATAACAACACCAAAACCACAATAACAATGTCAACACCCCGATAACAACACCAAAACCACAATAACAACACCAACAGCCGATAACAACACCAACACACTGATAACAGCAACAAAACCATGATAACAGCACTAAAACCCCGATAACAGCACCAAAACAACCGATAACAGCACAAACACCCCGATCACAACACCAAAACTATGATCACAGCACCAGAATCCCGATAACAGCATCAAAACACCGATAAGTGCACCGACGCACTAATACCAGCACCAAAACCCCGACAGCAGCACCAAAACACCGATAACAGCACCAAGTATCGAGAACAGCACCAGAATCCCGATAACAGCATCAAAACACCGATAAGTGCACCGACACACTCATAAAAGCACCGAAACCCCAACAGCAACACAAAAACACCGATAACAGTGCCAAATATCGATAACAGCACCAAAACCCTGATAACAACACAAACACCCAGGTCACAACACCAAAGGCCCGATAACGTCAGAAAAATCCCGATAACAGCACCGAAATCCGATATCAGCACCAAAACACTGATAACAAAATAAACACCCAGATCACAACACCAAAGCCCCGATAACAACAGCAAACCGCCGATAAAACCATCAAAATCCCGATAATAGCACCAACACCTCGACAACAACATCAATACCCCGATAACAACTCCAACACCACAACTATAGCGCCAACACCCCAATAACAACACAAACACAACAATAACAGCACCAACACCCTGATATCAACACCAACACAACAATCACTGCACCAACACACTGATAACAACACCACCATCACATTAACAGCATCAACATTCCGATAAAAACACCAACACACTGATAACAACACCAACACCACAATAACATCATCAACACCGCGATAGCAACACCAAAACCATAATAACTGCATGAACATCCCGATAACAACACCAAAACCACAATAACAACACCAACGCCCGATAACAACACCAACACACCGATGACAGCAACAGAACCATGATACGAGCACCAAAACCCCGATAACAGCACCAAAACAACCGATAACAGCACAAACACACCGATCACAACACCAAAACTATGTTAACAACACAAGAATCCCGATAACAACATCAAAACACCGATAACAACTCCAAAAACTAGATAACAACACCAAAACCCCGATAACAACACCAAAATCCCGATAACACCATCAAATCACCGATAAGAGCACCAACACCCTCATAACAGCACCAAAACCCCGACAGCAGCACCAAAACACCGATAACAGCGCCAAATCTCGATAACAGCACCAAAACCCTGATAACACAAGCACCCAGATCACGACACCAAAGCCCTGATAACATCGAAACCCCGATAACAGCACGGAAATCCCGATAACAGCACCAAAATCTCGATAACAGCACCAATACCATAACAAAACAAACACACCGATCACAACATCAAAAAACCGATAAGAGCACCAAAATCCGGCTATCTCCATCTAAATACTAATAAGAACACCAAGACCCCGATAACAGCACTAAAACCCTGATAAAGGAACCTACACGCCGATAACAACATGAACACACCGATCACAACACTAAAACTCCAATAACAGCACCAAAGCACCGAAAACAGCAGCACCAAAACCCTGATAATATTACCAAAATCCCGATAACAGCGCCAACAGCACAATAAGAACACTAACACGCCAAAAACAACACCAACACCCCGATAACAGCAACAAACACCCTGATAACAACATCAATACCCTGATAACAACAACAACACCACAATTATAGCGCCAACATCCCGATAACAGCACCAATATCCCGATAGCAAAACCAGCAATACAATAACAGCACCAACACCCTGATAACAACATCAAAACAACAATAACAACACCTACGCCCGATAACAACACCAACACACCGATAACAGCAACAAAACAATGATAACAGCGCCAAAACCCCGATAACAGCGCCAAAACAACCGATAACAGCACAAAAAAAACGATCACAACACCAAAACTACGATAACAGCACCAGAATCCCGATAACAGCATCAAAACACCGATAACAACACCAAAAACCAGATAACAACACCAAAGCCCGGATAACAGCACCAAAGACCCGAGAGCAGCACCAAAACACTGATAACAACACAAACACACCGATTACAACATCAAAGCCACGATAACAGCACCAAGCTCCCGATAACAGCACCAAAACCCCGAAAGCAGCACAAAAACACTGATAACAACACAAACACCCCAATTACCACACCAAAGCCCCGATAAAAGCACCAAAACACTGATAACAACACAAACACACAGATCGCAACACCAAAGCCCCGATAACGTCACCAAATCCCCGATAACAGCACCAAAATCCCGATAATAGCACCAAAATCTCGATAATAACTCCAATACTATGATAACAACATAAACAACCCGATCACAACATCAAAACACCAGTAGGAGCACCAAGATCCTGCTATCTCCAACTAAACACTAATGAGAACATCAAGACCCCGATTACAGCACTAAAACCCCGATAAAGGAACCAATACGCCGGTAACAACATGAACACACTTATCACAACACCAAAACTCCATTACCAGTACCAAAACACGGAAAACAGCACCAAAACCCTGATAATATTACCAAAATCCCGATAACAACACCAACACCCCGAAAACAACACCAACAGCCCGATAACAGCACCAGAACATCAATAACAGCACCTACACCCGATAACAACATCAATACTCTGATAACAGCACCAATCATAGAGCCAACAACCCGATAACAGCACCAACATCCCAATAACAAAACCAGCAACCCAATAACAGCACCAACACCCCGATAATAACACAAACACAACAATATCAGCACCAACACCCTGATGACAACACCAACACAACAATAACCGTACCAACACACTGATAACAACACCACCACTACAGTGGACAGCATCAACCTCCCGATAAAAACACCAACCACACCGATAACAACACCAACACCACAATAACATTATCAACACGACGATAACAATACCAAAACCACAATAACAGCGCCAACACCCCAATAACAACACAAACACAACAATAACAGCACCAACACCCTGATGACAACACCAACACAACAATAACTGTACCAAACACACTGATAACAAGACCAACACCACACTAACAGCATCAATATTCCAAAAAAAAACACCAACACACTGGTAACAACACCAACACCACAATAACATCATCAACACCCCGATAGAAACACCAGAACCATAATAACTGCATGAACATCCCGATAACAACACCAAAACCGCAATAACAACACCAACGCCCGATAACAACACCAACACAACCGGTAACAGCAACAGAACAATGATAACAGCACCAAAACCCCGATAACAGCACCAAAACAACCGATAAACAGCACAAAAACACCGATCACAACACCAAAACTACGATAACAGCACCAGAATCCCAATAGCAGCATTAAAACACTGATAACAACACAAACAGCCTGATCACAACACCAAAGCCCTGATAACAGCACCAAAGGAACGGTAGCAGCACCAAATCCCCACAACAGTCGAACATGCCGATCAGAACACCAAAACGACAATAATAAAACCAAAACACCAGAAACAGCACCAAAAAGACGATAACAGCCACAAATTCCCGATAACAGCAACAGCACACCAGTAACAGCGCCAATACCCCAATAATAATACCAAAACCCCGTTAGTAACACCAACACACCCCGACAAACAACACCAACACCACAATTATAGCACCAACACCCCGATAACAGCACCAACACCCCGATCACAATACCAGCAACCTGATAACAGCACCAACATATCGATAACAACAGCAACACAACAATAACAGCATCAACATCCCAATAAAATCACCAACACCAACACCACATAAACAGCATCAACATCTCGATAAGAACACCAAACTCAGATAACAGCATCAAAACCTGGATAACAACACCAACACGCTGATAAGAACATCAAAACCCCGATAAGAGCACCAAACACCTGTAACAACACCAACACCCCCATAACAGCGCCAACATCCCGATAACAACACCAACACCCCACTAACAACACCAAAACCCTATAACAACACCAACAAACCGATAACAACACCACAACCACGATAACAGCACCAAAACCCCGATAGCACCTCCAAAACAATGTTAATCATAGAAGCACACTGATCACAGCACCAAAGTCCCAATAACAGCACCGAAATCCCAATACTAACACCAACACACCAATAACAGCACCAACACCCGATAACAGCACCAACACCCTGATAACAAAATCAATACCCTGATAAGAAACCAACACCACAATCATAGCGCCAACATCCCGATAACAAAATCAGCAACCCAATAACAGCACCAACACCCTGATGTCAACACCAACACAACAATAACTGCACCAACACACTGATAACAACACCACCACCACAGTGACAGCATCAACCTCCCGATAAAAACACCAACACACGATGACAACACCAACACCGCAATAACGTCATCAACACGACGATAACAACACCAAAACCACAATAACAATGTCAACACCCCCGATAACAACACCAAAAACCACAATAACAACACCAACAGCCGATAACAACACCAACACACTGATAACAGCAACAAAACCATGATAACAGCACTAAAACCCCGATAACAGCACTAAAACCCCGATAACAGCACCAAAACAACCGATAACAGCACAAACACCCCGATCACAACACCAAAACTATGATCACAGCACCAGAATCCCGATAACAGCATCAAAACACCGATAAGTGCACCGACGCACTAATACCAGCACCAAAACCCCGACAGCAGCACCAAAACACCGATAACAGCACCAAGTATCGATAACAGCACCAGAATCCCGATAACAGCATCAAAACACCGATAAGTGCACCGACACACTCATAAAAGCACCGAAACCCCAACAGCAACACAAAAACACCGATAACAGTGCCAAATATCGATAACAGCACCAAAACCCTGATAACAACACAAACACCCAGGTCACAACACCAAAGGCCCGATAACGTCAGAAAAATCCCGATAACAGCACCAAAATCCGATATCAGCACCAAAACACTGATAACAACATAAACACCCAGATCACAACACCAAAGCCCCGATAACAACAGCAAACCGCCGATAAAACCATCAAAATCCCGATAATAGCACCAACACCTCGACAACAACATCAATACCCCGATAACAACTCCAACACCACAACTATAGCGCCAACACCCCAATAACAACACAAACACAACAATAACAGCACCAACACCCTGATATCAACACCAACACAACAATCACTGCACCAACACACTGATAACAACACCACCATCACATTAACAGCATCAACATTCCGATAAAAACACCAACACACTGATAACAACACCAACACCACAATAACATCATCAACACCGCGATAGCAACACCAAAACCATAATAACTGCATGAACATCCCGATAACAACACCAAAACCACAATAACAACACCAACGCCCGATAACAACACCAACACACCGATGACAGCAACAGAACCATGATACGAGCACCAAAACCCCGATAACAGCACCAAAACAACCGATAACAGCACAAACACACCGATCACAACACCAAAACTATGTTAACAACACAAGAATCCCGATAACAACATCAAAACACCGATAACAACTCCAAAAACTAGATAACAACACCAAAACCCCGATAACAACACCAAAATCCCGATAACACCATCAAATCACCGATAAGAGCACCAACACCCTCATAACAGCACCAAAACCCCGACAGCAGCACCAAAACACCGATAACAGCGCCAAATCTCGATAACAGCACCAAAACCCTGATAACACAAGCACCCAGATCACGACACCAAAGCCCCGATAACATCGAAACCCCGATAACAGCACGGAAATCCCGATAACAGCACCAAAATCTCGATAACAGCACCAATACCATAACAAAACAAACACACCGATCACAACATCAAAAAACCGATAAGAGCACCAAAATCCGGCTATCTCCATCTAAATACTAATAAGAACACCAAGACCCCGATAACAGCACTAAAACCCTGATAAAGGAACCTACACGCCGATAACAACATGAACACACCGATCACAACACTAAAACTCCAATAACAGCACCAAAGCACCGAAAACAGCAGCACCAAAACCCTGATAATATTACCAAAATCCCGATAACAGCGCCAACAGCACAATAAGAACACTAACACGCCAAAAACAACACCAACACCCCCGATAACAGCAACAAACACCCTGATAACAACATCAATACCCTGATAACAACAACAACACCACAATTATAGCGCCAACATCCCGATAACAGCACCAATATCCCGATAGCAAAACCAGCAACACAATAACAGCACCAACACCCTGATAACAACACCAAAACAACAATAACAACACCTACGCCCGATAACAACACCAACACACCGATAACAGCAACAAAACAATGATAACAGCATCAAAACCCCGATAACAGCACCAAAACAACCGATAACAGCACAAACAAACCGATCACAACACCAAAACTACGATAACAGCACCAGAACCCCGATAACAGCATCAAAACACCGAAAACAACACCAAAAACTAGATAACAACACCGAAACCCCGATAACAGCACCAAAATCCCGATAACAGCACCAAAATACCGAAAGCAGCACCAAAACACTGATAACAACACAAACACCCCGATTACAACTCCAAAGTGCCGATAACAGCACCAAGCTCCCGATAACAGCATCAAAATCCCGAAAGCAGCACCAAAACACTGATAACAACACAAACACTCCGATTACAACACCAAAGGCCTGATAACAGCACCAAGCTCCCGACAGCAGCACCAAAACACCGATAACAGCACCAAAATACTGATAACAACACAAACACACCGATCACAACACCAAAGCCCCGATAACATCAAATCCCCGATAACAGCATCAAAATCCCGATAATAGCAGCAAAATCTCGATAACTGCACCAATACCATGATACCAACACGAACACCCCGATCACAACATCAAAACACCGATAAGATCACCAAAATCCTAGTACCTCCAACTAAACACTAATAAGAACATCAAGACCTCGATAACAGCACAAAAAACCCCGAAAAAGGAACCAACACACCGATAACAACATGAACACACTTATCACAAGACCAAAACTCCATTAACAGCACCAAAACACCGAAAAAAGCACCAAAACTCTGATAATATTACCAAAATCACAATAACTACACCAACAGACCAATAACAGCACTGACACTCGATAACAGCACCAACACCCCGATAACAAAATCAATACCCTGATAACAAAACCAACACCAAAATCATAGCGCCAACATCCCGATAACAGCACCAACATCCCTATAACAAAATCAGCAACCCAATAACAGCACCAACACCCTGATGTCAACACCAACACAACAATAACTGTACCAACACACTGATAACAACACCACCACCACAGTGACAGCATCAACCTCCGATAAAAACACCAAACACACCGATAACAACACCAACACCACAATAACATCATCAACACGACGATAACAACACCAAAACCACAATAACAATGTCAACACCCCGATAACAACACCAAAACCACAATAACAACACCAACAGCCGATAACACCAACACACCCAATAACAGCAACAAAACCATGATAACAGCACCAAAACCCCGATAACAGCACCAAAACAACCGATAACAGCACAAACACCCCGATCACAGCACCAAAACTATGATCACAGCACCAGAATCCCGATAACAGCATCAAAACACCGATAAGTGCACCGACGCACTCATACCAGCACCAAAATCCTGACAGCAGCACCAAAGCACCGATAACAGCAACAAAACCATGACAACAGCACCAAAACCCCGATAACAGCACCAAAACAACCGATAACAGCAAAAACACCCCGATCACAGCACCAAAACTATGATCACAGCACCAGAATCCCGATAACAGCATCAAAACACCGATAAGTGCACCGACACACTCATAACAGCAACAAAACCCCCACAGCAACACCAAAACACCGATAACAGTGCCAAATATCGATAACAGCACCAAAACCTTGATAACAACACAAACACCCAGATCACAACACCAAAGGCCCGATAACATCATCAAAATCCTGATAACAGCACCAAAATCCGATATCAGCACCAAAACACTGATAACAACGTAAACACCCAGATTACAACACCAAAGCCCCGATAACAACACCAAACCCCCGATAAAAGCATCAAAATCCCGATAATAGCACCAACACCCCGACAACAACATCAATACCCCGATAACAACTCCAACACACACAATTATAGCGCCAAAACACCAATAACAACACAAACACAACAATAACAGCACTAACACACTGATAACAACACCAATACCACATTAACAGCATCAACATTCCGATAAAAACACCAACACACTGATAACAACACCAACACCACAATAACATCATCAACACCGCGATAGCAACACCAAAACCATAATAACTGCATGAACATCCCGATAACAACACCAAAACCACAATAACAACACCAACGCCCGATAACAACACCAACACACTGATAACAGCAACAGAACCATGATACGAGCACCAAAACCCCGATAACAGCACCAAAACCCCGATAACAGCACCAAAACAACCGATAACAGCACAAACACCCCCGATCACAACACCAAAACTACGATAACAGCACCAGAATCCCGATAACAACACCAAAACACCAATAACAACTCCAAAAACTAGATAACAACACCAAAACCCCGATAACACCATCAAATCACCGATAAGGGAACCAACACCCTCATAACAGCACCAAAACCCCGACAGCAGCACCAAAACACCGATAACAGCGCCAAATCTCGATAACAGCACCAAAACCCTGATAACACAAGCACCCAGATCACAACACCAAAGCCCCGATAACATCAAAACCCCGATAACAGCACGAAAATCCCCGATAACAGCACCAAAATCTCGATAACAGCACCAATACCATAACAAAACAAACACACCAATCACAACATCAAAACACCGATAAGAGCACCAAAATCCGGCTATCTCCATCTAAATACTAATAAGAACACCAAGACCCCGATAACAGCACTAAAACCCTGATAAAGGAACCTACACGCCGATAACAACATGAACACACTGATCACAACACTAAAACTCCAATAACAGCACCAAAGCACCGAAAACAGCAGCACCAAAACCCTGATAATATTACCAAAATCCCGATAACAGCGCCAACAGCACAATAAGAACACTAACACGCCCAAAAAACAACACCAACACCCCGATAACAGCAACAAACACCCTGATAACAACATCAATACCCTGATAACAACAACAACACCACAATTATAGCGCCAACATCCCGATAACAGCACCAATATCCCGATAGCAAAACCAGCAACACAATAACAGCACCAACACCCTGATAACAACACCAAAACAACAATAACAACACCTACGCCCGATAACAACACCAACACACCGATAACAGCAACAAAACAATGATAACAGCGCCAAAACCCCGATAACAGCGCCAAAACAACCGATAACAGCACAAAAAAAAACGATCACAACACCAAAACTACGATAACAGCACCAGAATCCCGATAACAGCATCAAAACACCGATAACAACACCAAAAACCAGATAACAACACCAAAGCCCCGGATAACAGCACCAAAGACCCGAGAGCAGCACCAAAACACTGATAACAACACAAACACACCGATTACAACATCAAAGCCACGATAACAGCACCAAGCTCCCGATAACAGCACCAAAACCCCGAAAGCAGCACAAAAACACTGATAACAACACAAACACCCCAATTACCACACCAAAGCCCCGATAAAAGCACCAAAACACTGATAACAACACAAACACACAGATCGCAACACCAAAGCCCCGATAACGTCACCAAATCCCCGATAACAGCACCAAAATCCCGATAATAGCACCAAAATCTCGATAATAACACCAATACTATGATAACAACATAAACAACCCGATCACAACATCAAAACACCAGTAGGAGCACCAAGATCCTGCTATCTCCAACTAAACACTAATGAGAACATCAAGACCCCGATTACAGCACTAAAACCCCGATAAAGGAACCAATACGCCGGTAACAACATGAACACACTTATCACAACACCAAAACTCCATTACCAGTACCAAAACACGGAAAACAGCACCAAAACCCTGATAATATTACCAAAATCCCGATAACAACACCAACACCCCGAAAACAACACCAACAGCCCGATAACAGCACCAGAACATCAATAACAGCACCTACACCCGATAACAACATCAATACTCTGATAACAGCACCAATCATAGAGCCAACAACCCGATAACAGCACCAACATCCCAATAACAAAACCAGCAACCCAATAACAGCACCAACACCCCGATAATAACACAAACACAACAATATCAGCACCAACACCCTGATGACAACACCAACACAACAATAACCGTACCAACACACTGATAACAACACCACCACTACAGTGACAGCATCAACCTCCCGATAAAAACACCAACACACCGATAACAACACCAACACCACAATAACATTATCAACACGACGATAACAATACCAAAACCACAATAACAGCGCCAACACCCCAATAACAACACAAACACAACAATAACAGCACCAACACCCTGATGACAACACCAACACAACAATAACTGTACCAACACACTGATAACAAGACCAACACCACACTAACAGCATCAATATTCCAAAAAAAACACCAACACACTGGTAACAACACCAACACCACAATAACATCATCAACACCCCGATAGAAACACCAGAACCATAATAACTGCA
>JANJGN010005019.1:0-27670 GCA_026770705.1 Isurus oxyrinchus
AGAAGAAAAGAGTTGACGTTTCGACTCGAAACGTCAACTCTTTTCTTCTCCGCCGATGCTGCCAGACCTGCTGAGTTTTTCCAGGTAATTCCGTTTTTGTTTAAGAAAATTAAGACGCTGGGACTGACTAGATATGAAACCTTTAATACCTTTATTTTATTTAATATTTGATAGCACGTAGACATCTAGCCTGCTTTTATCACCCATCCCCAATTGCCCTTGAGAAGGGGGTGATGAGTTGCCTTCTTGAACCACTGCAGTCCATGTGGTGTAGGTACACCCACGGTGCTGTTAGGGAGGGAGTTCCAGGATTTTGACCCAGCGACAGTGAAGGAACGGCCGATATATTTTCAAGTCAGGATGGTGAGTGACTTGGAGGGAAACTTGCAGATGGCGGTGTTCCCATCTATCTGCTGCCCTTGTCCTTCCAAGTGGTCGAGGTCACGGGTTTGAAAGGAACCCTTGGCGAGTTACTGTCTCTCTCTAAAATAGGGCAGCTCCCTCAACATGACATTCCTTCAGGTGAATCTGCAGATCTAGAACTGGGTTACTTACCAGACTGGGGCCCCAGTTTCCACAACTTGACCCATATAATTTCACATAACAACCAGCTCTCAGGGCTCCTCCTCCCACCCCCTCCTTCTGCAAGGTCATGAAATAATCTGTCTTTTTGGATTTAAAAGGAGGAAGACAATCAGAGGCAAACATAAAATTCTAATCAACTCCAGGTTGCATATTTATAGAGATTGGGGGGTTGTGGCGGTTGGTGGGGAGAGAGAGAGAGAAAGCAGCAACATAAAAACAGCATTTGTAAGAATGAGACGGTGAGAAGCATTAAATCAGAAAACAAAAAAAATAAATAACAAGGGGGCACATTGCAAATGCAAAAGGGCAATTTTCAAATAGCACAGCAGATATAATTTTGAAACTGCACACTCAATAGACAATTTTTAAGATGCGCAGCACAGACTATTTTGTAAATAAATGGAAGGGAGGCAAGAATGAGATGAAAAGCATCAATTATGAGAGGGGACACGTTGCAAATCCAGAAAGCGATTTTAAAAACACACAAGAGACAGAATTTTTTGGGGTTTTTTTTTTGGTTTAAAAATTGCCCAGCAGATAGAATGTGTGGAATGGTTGTAACAACAAGGAGACACAGGCAGCTTGAGTTCCACTGTTCAGGAACTAGCAGGGGGAGGGGGGGGGGGGGGGGGACACACATATTTAAATGCTTTAGATTATAATCCAGATGCTTTTTTTATAAAAAGTTAGGATTGAAGAGATTTGTCTTTCAATATTAATCTCAGCAGCTTCCAGGGAGCAGCTCGTCCACTTGGTAATTGCACATTTTAAGCAGCAGAGAAACATGATTGCAAAGGCATTTAAGAGTTTCTTTTTAATAAAAAAAAATTAAATATATAAGGGGCATGTTTTATTGGTGTTGCTGTTACTTACCTTGGAGTCTTCCCCCTCAAACAGGTCTGTGTTTTCCTCCATTCCTGCCCCTGCTAAGCCCTCGCCAGAGCCCTGGAAGCTGGGAGGGTTCCTCTGGTCGCTGGGAGGTCCAACAGGTTCGGCGGCGGCCGCCACCCTCTCTTGTACCGGCAGACGCCTCGTTGGCACCCCGCCCCTTGACCGCTCCGATTGGCTCCCCGCGGCCGGTCCTCGGCGACCCGCCCCGCTTCCGATTGGCCGCCCGCCGCGTCGGTCAGGGTCAGCCCCGCCCCCTCCTTAAGGTGGAATGGACGATTATTTCTCCGCGCCCTCCCCTCCCGTCGCCGGTCTGCACTTCGGTATTTATTATTTTTTCCTCATTCTTCTACCCGTGAGACCAGCACCTGATAAATCTTTCCTTCCAGACTGATTCAGACAATATATATTTATTTCCATGTATATATTTAGCAGCAGGAACGGAAATGCGGCGGTGATATTTCTTTATTTTCTGAGGGAGGGGATGTTTGTTGACGGGTATCAGCTGTAGTTTATCTCAGAGAAATTTCCAGATTGACCGGCGGCCTCCTGCAGGGAGACGGGTCAGCTGACCGGGGCGGTGTTTTGGCGGGAGGTTTGACCAGAGCTTCGCGGAACCAGAAGAGGAAGTGACGTCCTCATGGGGCTATGACGTCAAAGTGACCCCCACCCACCCCAAAAGCCCCCCCATCCCCAACAAACCCCCCCATCCCCATCAAACACGCTCTTCCCCATCAAACACCCCCATCCCCATCAAACACCCCC
This sequence comes from Isurus oxyrinchus, assembly GCA_026770705.1. Classification (NCBI taxonomy): domain Eukaryota; kingdom Metazoa; phylum Chordata; class Chondrichthyes; order Lamniformes; family Lamnidae; genus Isurus; species Isurus oxyrinchus. The sequence goes on from JANJGN010005019.1 coordinate 2,239, forward strand.
AACCCCATCAAACACCCCCAACCTCATCAAACACCCACATCCCCATCAAACACCCCAATCCCCATCAAACATCCCCATCCCCATCAAACACCCCCATCCCCATCAAACACCCCCATCCCCATCAAACACCCCCATCAAACACCCACATCCCCATCAAACATCCCCATCCCCATCAAACACCCCCATCAAACACCCCCATCCCCATCAAACACCCCCATCCCCATCAAACACCCCCATCAAACACCCCCATCCCCATCAAACACCCCCATCAAACACCCCCATCCCCATCAAACACCCCCATCAAACACCCCCATCCCCATCAAACATCCCCATCCCCATCAAACACCCCATCCCCATCAAACAGCCCCATCCCCATCAAACACCCCCATCCCCATCAAACACCCACATCCCATCAAACATCCGATCCCCATCAAACACCCCCATCCCCATCAAACACCCCCATCCCCATCAAACACCCCCATCCCCATCAAACACCCCCATCCCCATCAAACACCCCCATCCCCATCAACCACCCCCATCAAACACACCCAACCCCATCAAACACCCCCAACCCCATCAAACACCCCCATCCCCATCAAATACCCCCATCCCCATCAAACACCCCCATCCCCATCAAACACCCCTATCCCCATCAAACACCCCCATCCCCATCAAACACCCCCAACCCGATCAAACACCCCCAACCCCATCAAACACCCCCATCCCCATCAAACACCCGCATCCCTATCAAACACCCTAATCAAACACCCTCATTCCCATCAAATACCCCCATCCCCATCAAAAACCCCCATCAAACACCCTCATCCCCATCAAACACCCCCATCCCCATTAAACACCCACATCCCCATCAAACACCCCCATCCCCATCAAACACCCCCATCCCCATCAAACACCCCCATGCCCATCATACACCCCCATCCCCAACAAACATGCCCATCATACAACCCCATCCCCACCAAACAGCCCCATCGCCATCAAACACCCCCATCCCCATAAAACACCCCCATCTCCATCAAACACCCCCATTCCCATCAAATACCCCCATCCTCATCAAACACCCTCATCCCCATCAAAGACCCCCATCCCTAACAAACACCCCCGTCAAACACCCCCATCCCCATCAAACACCCACATCAATAGCCCTCATCCCCATCAAACACCCTCATCCCCATCAAATACCCCCATCCCCATCAAATACCCCCATCCCCATCAAACTCCCCAATCCCCAACAAACAACCCCATCCCCATCAAACACCCGATCCCCATCCAACATCCCCTTCCCCATCAAACACCCTCATCCCCATCAAATACCCCCATCCCCATCAAATACCCCCATCCCCATCAAACACCCCCATCCGCATCAAACACGCCCAACCCCATCAAACACCCCATCCCCATCAAACACCCCCATCAAACACCCTCATCCCCATCAAACACCCTCATCCCCATCAAACACCCCATCCCCATCAAACACCCCCATCCCCATCAAACACCCCCATCCCCATCAAACACCCCCATCCCCATCAAACTCACCGTCCCCATCAAACACCCCCATCCCCATCAAACACCCCCATCCCCATCAAACACGCCCATCAAACACCCCCATCCCCATCAAACACCTCCATTAAACACCCCCATCCCCATCAAACACCCCCATCCCCAAAAAACACCCCCTATCAAACACCCCCATCCCCATCAAAAATCCCCATCAAACACCCCCATCAAACCACACCATCAAACAGCCCCATCTCCTCCAAACACCCACATCCCCATCAACCATCCCCATCAAACACCCCCATCCCCATCAAACACGCCCATCCCCATCAAACACCCCCCATCCCCATCAAACACCCCCATCCCCAACAAACACCCCCATCCCCATCATACACCCCCATCCCTAACAAACACGCCCATCATACAACCCCATCCCCATCAAACAGCCCCATCCCCATCAAACACCCCCATCAAACACCCCCATCCCCATCAAACACCCCCATCGCCATCAAACACCCCCATCCCCATCAAACACCCCCATCCTCATCAAACACTTCCGTCCCCATCAAACACCCCCATCCCCATCAAACACCCCCATCCCCATCAAGCACCCCCATCCCCATCAAACATGCCCATCAAACACACCCATCCCCATCAAACTCCCCCATCATCAAACACCCCCATCCCCATCAAACACCCCCATCCCCATCAAACACCCCCATCACAATCAAACACCCCCATCCCCATCAATCACCCCCATCCCCTTCAAACACCCCCAACCCCATCAAACACCCCCATCCCCATCAAACACCCCCATCCCCATCAAACACCCCCATCAAACACCCTCATCCCCATCAAACACCCCCATCCCCATCACACACCCCCATCCCCATCAAACACCCCCATCCCCATCAAACACATCCGTCCCCATCAAACACCCCCATCCCCATCAAACACCCCCATCCCCATCAAGCACCCCCATCCCCGTCAAACATGCCCATCAAACACACCCATCCCCATCAAACACCCCCATCCCCATCAAACACCCCCATCCCCATCATACACCCCCAACCTCATCAAACACCCCCATCCTCATCAAACACCCCCATCCCCATCAAACATCTCCATCAAACACCCCCAACCCCAACATCACCCCCATCCCCATCAAACACCCCCATCCCCATCAAACACCCTCATCCCCATCAAACACCCCCATCCCCATCAAACACGCACATCCCCATCAAACACCCCCATCCCCATCAAAACACCCCCCATCCCCATCAAATACGCCCATCAAACAAACCCCATCCCCATCAAACGCGCGCATCATACACCCCCATCCCCATCAAACAGCCCCATCCCCATCAAACACCCCCCATTCCCCATCAAACACCCCCATCAAACACCCCCATCCCCATCAAACACCCTCATCCCCAGAAAACACCCCCATCCCCATCCCCATCAAATACCCCCATCCCCATCAAACACCCTCATCCCTATCAAACACCCCCATCCCCAACAAACACCCCCATCAAACACCCCCATCCCCATCAAACACCCCTATCAATCGCCCTCATCCCCTTCAAACACCCTCATCCCCATCAAATACCCCCATCCCCATCAAATGCCCCCATCCCCATCAAACACCCCAATCCCCATCAATCACCCCCATCCCCATCAAACACCCGATCCCCATCAAACACCCGATCCCCATCAAACACCCTCATCCCCATCAAATACCCACATCCCCATCAAATATCCCCATCCGCATCAAATACCCCCATCCCCATCAAACACCCCCATCCCCATCAAACACCCCCATCCCCATCAAACACCCCCAACCCCATCAAACACCCCCAACCCCATCAAACACCCCCAACCCCATCGAACACCCCCATCCCCATCAAACACCCCCATCCCCATCAAACACCCTCATCCCCATCAAACACCCCATCCAATCAAACACCCCTATCCCCATCAAACACCCCCCATCCCCATCAAACACCCCCATCCCCATCAAACACGCCCATCAAACACCCCCATCCCCATCAAACACCCCCATTAAACACGCCCATCAAACACCCCGCATCCCCATAAAACACCCCCATCCCCAAAAAACACCCCCATCAAACACCCCCATCCCCATCAAACATCCCCATCAAACACCCCCATCAAACACGCCCATCCCCATCAAACACCCCCATCCCCATCAAACACCCGATCCCCATCAAACACCCCCATCCCCCTCAAACACCCTCATCCCCATCAAATACCCACATCCCCATCAAATATCCCCATCCGCATCAACCCCATCCCCATCAAACACCCCCATCCCCATCAAACACCCACATCCCCATCAAACACCCCCATCAAACACACTCATCCCCATCAAACACCCTCATCCACATCAAACACCCCATCCCAATCAAACACCCCCATCCCCATCACATACCCCCATCCCCATCAAACACGCCCATCAAACACCCCCATCCCCCATCAAACACCCCCCATCATCAAACACCCCCATCCCCATCAAACACCCCCATCCCCATCAAACACCCCCAATCTCATCAAACACCCCATCCCCATCAAACACCCCCATCCCCATCAAACATCTCCATCAAACACCCTTAACCGCAACAAACACCCCCATCCCCATCAAACACCCCCATCCCCATCAAACACCCCCAACCCCATCAAACACCCCCATCCCCATCAAACACGCCCATCCCCATCAATCACCCCATCCCCATCAAACACCCCCATCAAACACACCCATCCCCATCAAACACGCCCATCAAACACCCCCATCCCCATCAAACTCACCCATCAAATACCACCATCCCCAACAAACACACCCATCCCCATCAAACACCCCCATCCCCATCAAACAGCCCCATCCCCTTCAAACAGCCCATCCCCATCAAACACCCCCATCCCCATCAAACCCCCACATCCCCATCAAACAGCCCCATCCTCTTCAAACACCCCCATCAAATACCCCCACTCCATCAAACACCCCATCCCCATCAAACACCCCCAGTCCCACCAAATACCCCCATCCTCATCAAACACCCTCATCCCCATCAAAGACCCCCATCCCTAACAAACACCCCCGTCAAACACCCCCATCCCCATCAAACACCCACATCAATCGCCCTCATCCCCATCAAACACCCTCATCCCCATCAAATACCCCCATCCCCATCAAATACCCCCATCCCCATCAAACTCCCCAATCCCCAACAAACAACCCCATCCCCATCAAACACTCGATCCCCATCCAACATCCCCTTCCCCATCAAACACCCTCATCCCCATCAAATACCCCCATCCCCATCAAATACCCCCATCCCCCATCAAACACCCCCCATCCGCATCAAACACCCCCAAAACCCATCAAACACCCCCATCCCCATCAAACACCCTCATCACCATCAAACACCCCCATCAAACACCCTCATCCCCATCAAACACCCTCATCCCCATCAAACACCCCATCCCAATCAAACACCCCCATTCCCATCAAACACCCCCATTCCCATCAAAAACCCCCATCCCCATCAAACTCACCCGTCCCCATCAAACACCCCCATCCCCATCAAACTCACCCGTCCCCATCAAACACCCCCATCCCCATCAAACACCCCCATCCCCATCAAACACGCCCATCAAACACCCCCATCCCCATCAAACACCCCCATTAAACACCCCCATCCCCATCAAACACCCCCATCCCCAAAAAACACCCCCATCAAACATGCCCATCCCCATCAAAAATCCCTATCAAACACCCCCATCACACACACCATCAAACAGCCCCATCTCCTCCAAACACCCCATCCCCATCAAACATCCCCATCAAATACGCCCATCCCCATCAAACACCCCCATCCCCATCAAACACCCTCATCCCCATCAAACACCTCCATCCCCATCAAACACCCCCATCCCCATCAAACACCCCCATCCCCATCAAACACCCCATCCCCATCAAACACCCCCATCAAACACCCCCAACCCCAACAAACACCCCCATCCCCGTCAAACACCCCCATCAATCGCCCTCATCCCCATCAAACACCCTCATTCCCATCAAATACCCCAAATCCCCATCAAATACCACCATCCCCATCAAACACCGCAATCCCCATCCAACACCCCCATCCCCATCAAACACCCTAATCAAACACCCTCATCCCCATCAAACACCCCCATCCCCATCAAAAACCCCATCAAACACCCTCATCCCCATCAAACACCCCCATCCCCATCAAACACCCACATCCCCATCAAACACCCCCATCCCCATCAAACACCCCCATGCCCATCATACACCCCCATCCCCAACAAACACGCCCATCATTCAACCCCATCCCCAACAAACAGCCCCAACACCATCAAACACCCCCATCCCCATCAAACACCCCCATCCCCATAAAACACCCCCATCCCCATCAAACACCCCCATTCCCATCAAATACCCCCATCCTCATCAAACACTCTCATCCCCATCAAAGACCCCCATCCCTAACAAACACCCCGGTCAAACACCACCATCCCCATCAAACACCCACATCAATCGCCTTCATCCCCATCAAACACCCTCATCCCCATCAAATACCCCCATCCCCATCAAATACCCCCATCCCCATCAAACACCCCCATCCCCATCAAACACCCCCAACCCCATCAAACACCCCCATCCCCATCAAACACCCCCATCCCCTTCAAACACCCCATCCCCATCAAACACCCCCAAGCCCATCAAACACCCCCATCCCCATCAAACACACCCGTCGCCATCAAACACCCCCATCCCCATCAAACACGACCATCAAACACCCCCATCCCCATCAAACACCCCCATCAAACACCCCCATCCCCATCAAACACCCACATCCCCATCAAACACCCCCAACCACATCAAACACCCCCATCCCCATCAAACACTCCCATCCCCCGTCAAACATCTCCATCAAACACCCCCAATCCCAACAAACACCCCCCATCCCCATCAAACACCCCCATCCCCATCAAACACCCTGAACCCCATCAAACACCCCCATCCCCATCAAACACCCCCATCCCCATCAAACACATCTGTCCCCATCAAACACCCCCATCCCCATCAAACACCCCCATCCCCATCAAGCACCCCCATCCCCGTCAAACATGCCCATCAAACACACCCATCCCCATCAAACACCCCCATCCCCATCAAACACCCCCCATCCCCATCATACACCCCCAACCTCATCAAACGCCCCCATCCTCATCAAACACCCCCATCCCCATCAAACATCTCCATCAAACACCCCCAACCCCAACATCACCCCCATCCCCATCAAACACCCCCATCCCCATCAAACACCCTCATCCCCATCAAACACCCCCATCCCCATCAAACACGCACATCCCCATCAAACACCCCCATCCCCATCAAACACCCCCATCCCCATCAAACACGCCCATCAAACACCCCCATCCCCATCAAACGCGCGCATCATACACCCCCATCCCCATCAAACAGCCCCATCCCCATCAAACACCCCCATCCCATCAAACACCCCCCATCCCCATCAAATACCCCCATCCCCATCAAACACCCTCATCCCTATCAAACACCCCCCATCCCCAACAAACACCCCCATCAAACACCCCCATCCCCATCAAACACCCCTATCAATCGCCCTCATCCCCTTCAAACACCCTCATCCCCATCAAATACCCCCATCCCCATCAAATGCCCCCATCCCCATCAAACACCCCAATCCCCATCAATCACCCCCATCCCCATCAAACACACCGATCCCCATCAAACACCCGATCCCCATCAAACACCCTCATCCCCATCAAATACCCCACATCCCCATCAAATATCCCCATCCCGCATCAAATACCCCCCATCCCCATCAAACACCCCCCATTCCCATCAAACACCCCCATCCCCATCAAACACCCCCATCCCCATCAAACACCCCCCAACCCCATCAAACACCCCCAACCCCTTCGAACACCCCCATCCCCATCAAACACCCCCATCCCCATCAAACACCCTCATCCCCATCAAACACCCCATCCCAATCAAACACACCCTATCCCCATCAAACACCCCCATCCCCATCAAACACCCCCATCCCCATCAAACACGCCCATCAAACACCCCCATCCCCATCAAACACCCCCATTAAACACGCCCATCAAACACCCGCATCCCCATAAAACACCCCCATCCCCAAAAAACACCCCCATCAAACACCCCCATCCCCCATCAAACATCCCATCAAACACCCCCATCAAACACGCCCATCCCCATCAAACACCCCCATCCCCATCAAACATCCCCATCAAACACCCCCATCAAACACGCCCATCCCCCATCAAACACCCCCATCCCCATCAAACACGCCCATCCCCATCAAACACCCCCATCCCCATCAAACACCCCCGATCCCCATCAAACACCCCCATCCCCTCTCAACACACCCTCATCCCCCATCAAATACCCACATCCCCATCAAATATCCCCATCCGCATCAAATAGCCCCATCCCCATCAAACACCCCCATCCCCATCAAACACCCCCATCCCCATCAAACACCCCCAAACTCATCAAACACCCCCATCCCCAACAAACACCCCCATCCCCATCCAACATCTCCATCAAACACCCTTAACCGCAACAAACACCCCCATCCCCATCAAACACCCCCATCCCCATCATACACCCCCCAACCTCATCAAAACGCCCCCATCCTCATCAAACACCCCCATCCCCATCAAACATCTCCATCAAACACCCCCAACCCCAACATCACCCCCATCCCCATCAAACACCCCCATCCCCATCAAACACCCTCATCCCCATCAAACACCCCCATCCCCATCAAACACGCACATCCCCATCAAACACCCCTATCCCCATCAAACAACCCCATCCCCATCAAACACCCCCAACCCCGATCAAACACCCCCCAACCCCATCAAACACCCCCATCCCCATCAAACACCCGCATCCCTATCAAACACCCTAATCAAACACCCCTCATTCCCATCAAATACCCCCCATCCCCATCAAAAACCCCCATCAAACACCCTCATCCCCATCAAACACCCCCATCCCCATTAAACACCCCACATCCCCATCAAACACCCCCATCCCCATCAAACACCCCCATCCCCATCAAACACCCCCATGCCCATCATACACCCCCATCCCCAACAAACACGCCCATCATACAACCCCATCCCCACCAAACAGCCCCATCGCCATCAAACACCCCCATCCCCATAAAACACCCCCATCTCCATCAAACACCCCCCATTCCCATCAAATACCCCCATCCTCATCAAACACCCTCATCCCCATCAAAGACCCCCCATCCCTAACAAACACCCCCGTCAAACACCCCCATCCCCATCAAACACCCACATCAATCGCCCTCATCCCCATCAAACACCCTCATCCCCATCAAATACCCCCATCCCCATCAAATACCCCCATCCCCATCAAACTCCCCAATCCCCAACAAACAACCCCATCCCCATCAAACACCCGATCCCCATCAAATACCCCCATCCCCATCAAATACCCCCATCCCCATCAAATACCCCCATCCCCCATCAAATACCCCCCATCCCCATCAACAAACACCCCCCATCCGCATCAAACACGCCCAACCCCATCAAACACCCCCATCCCCATCAAACACCCCCATCAAACGCCCCTCATCCCCATCAAACACCCTCATCCCCATCAAACACCCCATCCCCATCAAACACCCCCCATCCCCATCAAACACCCCCCATCCCCATCAAACACCCCCATCCCCATCAAACTCACCCGTCCCCATCAAACACCCCCATCCCCATCAACACACCCCCATCCCCATCAAACACGCCCATCAAACACCCCCATCCCCATCAAACACCTCCATTAAACACCCCCCATCCCCATCAAACACCCCATCCCCAAAAACACCCCCATCAAACACCCCCCCCCCCCCCCCCCATCCCCCATCAAAAATCCCCATCAAACACCCCCATCAAACACACCATCAAACAGCCCCATCTCCTCCAAACACCCACATCCCCCATCAACCATCCCCATCAAACACCCCCATCCCCATCAAACACGCCCATCCACATCAACACCCCCATCCCCATCAAACACCCCCATCCCCAACAAACACCCCCATCCCCATCATACACCCCCATCCCTAACAAACACGCCCATCATACAACCCCATCCCCATCAAACAGCCCCATCCCCATCAAACACCCCCATCAAACACCCCCATCCCCATCAAACACCCCCATCGCCATCAAACACCCCCCATCCCCATCAAACACCCCCATCCTCATCAAACACTTCCGTCCCCCATCAAACACCCCCATCCCCATCAAACACCCCCATCCCCATCAAGCACCCCCCATCCCCATCAAACATGCCCATCAAACACACCCATCCCCATCAAACTCCCCCATCATCAAACACCCCCATCCCCATCAAACACCCCCATCCCCATCAAACACCCCCATCACAATCAAACACCCCCCATCCCCATCAATCACCCCCATCCCCTTCAAACACCCCCAACCCCATCAAACACCCCCCATCCCCATCAAACACCCCCATCCCCCATCAAACACCCCCATCAAACACCCTCATCCCCATCAAACACCCCCATCCCCATCACACACCCCCATCCCCATCAAACACCCCCATCCCCATCAAACACATCCGTCCCCATCAAACACCCCCATCCCCATCAAACACCCCCATCCCCATCAAGCACCCCCATCCCCGTCAAACATGCCCATCAAACACACCCATCCCCATCAAACACCCCCATCCCCATCAAACACCCCCATCCCCATCATACACCCCCAACCTCATCAAACACCCCCATCCTCATCAAACACCCCCATCCCCATCAAACATCTCCATCAAACACCCCCAACCCCAACATCACCCCCATCCCCATCAAACACCCCCATCCCCATCAAACACCCTCATCCCCATCAAACACCCCCATCCCCATCAAACACGCACATCCCCATCAAACACCCCCATCCCCATCAAACACCCCCATCCCCATCAAACACGCCCATCAAACAATCCCATCCCCATCAAACGCGCGCATCATACACCCCCATCCCCATCAAACAGCCCCATCCCCATCAAACACCCCCATCCCCATCAAACACCCCCATCAAACACCCCCATCCCCATCAAACACCCTCATCCCCAGAAAACACCCCCATCCCCATCCCCATCAAATACCCCCATCCCCATCAAACACCCTCATCCCTATCAAGCACCCCCCATCCCCAACAAACACCCCCATCAAACACCCCCATCCCCATCAAACACCCCTATCAATCGCCCTCATCCCCTTCAAACACCCTCATCCCCATCAAATACCCCCATCCCCATCAAATGCCCCCATCCCCATCAAACACCCCAATCCCCATCAATCACCCCCATCCCCATCAAACACCCGATCCCCATCAAACACCCGATCCCCATCAAACACCCTCATCCCCATCAAATACCCACATCCCCATCAAATATCCCCATCCGCATCAAATACCCCCATCCCCATCAAACACCCCCATCCCCATCAAACACCCCCATCCCCATCAAACACCCCCAACCCCATCAAACACCCCCAACCCCATCAAACACCCCCAACCCCATCGAACACCCCCATCCCCATCAAACACCCCCATCCCCATCAAACACCCTCATCCCCATCAAACACCCCATCCCAATCAAACACCCCTATCCCCATCAAACACCCCCCATCCCCATCAAACACCCCCATCCCCATCAAACACGCCCATCAAACACCCCCATCCCCATCAAACACCCCCATTAAACACGCCCATCAAACACCCGCATCCCCATAAAACACCCCCATCCCCAAAAAACACCCCCATCAAACACACCCATCCCCATCAAACTCCCCCATCATCAAACACCCCCATCCCCATCAAACACCCCCATCCCCATCAAACACCCCCATCACAATCAAACACCCCCATCCCCATCAATCACCCCCATCCCCTTCAAACACCCCCAACCCCATCAAACACCCCCATCCCCATCAAACACCCCCATCCCCATCAAACACCCCCATCAAACACCCTCATCCCCATCAAACACCCCCATCCCCATCACACACCCCCATCCCCATCAAACACCCCCATCCCCATCAAACACATCCGTCCCCATCAAACACCCCCATCCCCATCAAACACCCCCATCCCCATCAAGCACCCCCCATCCCCGTCAAACATGCCCATCAAAACACACCCATCCCCCATCAAACACCCCCATCCCCATCAAACACCCCCATCCCCATCATACACCCCCAACCTCATCAAACACCCCCATCCTCATCAAACACCCCCATCCCCATCAAACATCTCCATCAAACACCCCCAACCCCAACATCACCCCCATCCCCATCAAACACCCCCATCCCCATCAAACACCCTCATCCCCATCAAACACCAACACCCCCATCCCCATCAAACACGCACATCCCCATCAAACACCCCCATCCCCATCAAACACCCCCATCCCCATCAAACACGCCCATCAAACAATCCCATCCCCATCAAACGCGCGCATCATACACCCCCATCCCCATCAAACAGCCCCATCCCCATCAAACACCCCCATCCCCATCAAACACCCCCATCAAACACCCCCATCCCCATCAAACACCCTCATCCCCAGAAAACACCCCCATCCCCATCCCCATCAAATACCCCCATCCCCAATCAAACACCCTCATCCCTATCAAGCACCCCCATCCCCAACAAACACCCCCATCAAACACCCCCATCCCCATCAAACACCCCTATCAATCGCCCTCATCCCCTTCAAACACCCTCATCCCCATCAAATACCCCCATCCCCATCAAATGCCCCCATCCCCATCAAACACCCCAATCCCCATCAATCACCCCCATCCCCATCAAACACCCGATCCCCATCAAACACCCGATCCCCATCAAACACCCTCATCCCCATCAAATACCCACATCCCCATCAAATATCCCCATCCGCATCAAATACCCCCATCCCCATCAAACACCCCCATCCCCATCAAACACCCCCATCCCCATCAAACACCCCCAACCCCATCAAACACCCCCAAACCCCATCAAACACCCCCAACCCCATCGAACACCCCCATCCCCATCAAACACCCCCATCCCCATCAAACACCCTCATCCCCATCAAACACCCATCCCAATCAAACACCCCTATCCCCATCAAACACCCCCATCCCCATCAAACACCCCCATCCCCATCAAACACGCCCATCAAACACCCCCATCCCCATCAAACACCCCCATTAAACACGCCCATCAAACACCCGCATCCCCCATAAAACACCCCCATCCCCAAAAAACACCCCCATCAAACACCCCCATCCCCATCAAACATCCCCATCAAACACCCCCATCAAACACGCCCATCCCCATCAAACACCCCCATCCCCATCAAACACCCGATCCCCATCAAACACCCCCATCCCCCTCAAACACCCTCATCCCCATCAAATACCCACATCCCCATCAAATATCCCCATCCGCATCAAATAGCCCCATCCCATCAAACGACCCCCATCCCCATCAAACACCCACATCCCCATCAAACACCCCCATCAAACACACTCATCCCCATCAAACACCCTCATCCACATCAAACACCCCATCCCAATCAAACACCCCCATCCCCATCACATACCCCCATCCCCATCAAACACGCCCATCAAACACCCCCATCCCCATCAAACACCCCCAAACTCATCAAACACCCCCATCCCCATCAAACACCCCCATCCCCATCAAACATCTCCATCAAACACCCTTAACCGCAACAAACACCCCCATCCCCATCAAACACCCCCATCCCCATCAAACACCCCCAACCCCATCAAACACCCCCATCCCCATCAAACACGCCCATCCCCATCAATCACCCCATCCCCATCAAACACCCCCATCAAACACACCCATCCCCATCAAACACGCCCATCAAACACCCCCATCCCCATCAAACTCACCCATCAAATACCACCATCCCCAACAAACACACCCATCCCCATCAAACACCCCCCATCCCCATCAAACAGCCCCATCCCCTTCAAACAGCCCATCCCCATCAAACACCCCTATCCCCATCAAACACCCCCATCCCAATCAAACACCCCCAACCCGATCAAACACCCCCAACCCCATCAAACACCCCCATCCCCATCAAACACCCGCATCCCTATCAAACACCCTAATCAAACACCCTCATTCCCATCAAATACCCCCATCCCCATCAAAAACCCCCATCAAACACCCTCATCCCCATCAAACACCCCCATCCCCATTAAACACCCACATCCCCATCAAACACCCCCATCCCCATCAAACACCCCCATCCCCATCAAACACCCCCCATGCCCATCATACACCCCCATCCCCAACAAACACGCCCATCATACAACCCCATCCCCACCAAACAGCCCCATCGCCATCAAACACCCCCATCCCCATAAAACACCCCCATCTCCATCAAACACCCCCATTCCCATCAAATACCCCCATCCTCATCAAACACCCTCATCCCATCAAAGACCCCCATCCCTAACAAACACCCCCGTCAAACACCCCCATCCCCATCAAACACCCACATCAATCGCCCTCATCCCCCATCAAACACCCTCATCCCCATCAAATACCCCCATCCCCATCAAATACCCCCATCCCCATCAAACTCCCCAATCCCCAACAAACAACCCCATCCCCATCAAACACCCGATCCCCATCCAACATCCCCTTCCCCATCAAACACCCTCATCCCCATCAAATACCCCCATCCCCATCAAATACCCCCATCCCCATCAAACACCCCCATCCGCATCAAACACGCCCAACCCCATCAAACACCCCCATCCCCATCAAACACCCCCCATCAAACGCCCTCATCCCCATCAAACACCCTCATCCCCATCAAACACCCCATCCCCATCAAACACCCCCATCCCCATCAAACACCCCCCATCCCCATCAAACACCCCCATCCCCATCAAACTCACCCGTCCCCATCAAACACCCCCATCCCCGTCAAACACCCCCATCCCCATCAAACACGCCCATCAAACACCCCCATCCCCATCAAACACCTCCATTAAACACCCCCATCCCCATCAAACACCCCCATCCCCAAAAAACACCCCCATCAAACACCCCCATCCCCATCAAAAATCCCCATCAAACACCCCCATCAAACACACCATCAAACAGCCCCATCTCCTCCAAACACTCACATCCCCATCAACCATCCCCATCAAACACCCCCATCCCCATCAAACACGCCCATCCACATCAAACACCCCCATCCCCATCAAACACCCCCATCCCCAACAAACACCCCCATCCCCATCATACACCCCCATCCCTAACAAACACGCCCATCATACAACCCCATCCCCCATCAAACAGCCCCATCCCCCATCAAACACCCCCATCAAACACCCCCATCCCCATCAAACACCCCCATCGCCATCAAACACCCCCATCCCCATCAAACACCCCCATCCTCATCAAACACTTCCGTCCCCATCAAACACCCCCATCCCCATCAAACACCCCCATCCCCTTCAAGCACCCCCATCCCCATCAAACATGCCCATCAAACACACCCATCCCCATCAAACTCCCCCATCATCAAACACCCCCATCCCCATCAAACACCCCCATCCCCATCAAACACCCCCATCACAATCAAACACCCCCATCCCCATCAATCACCCCCATCCCCTTCAAACACCCCCAACCCCATCAAACACCCCCATCCCCATCAAACACCCCCATCCCCATCAAACACCCCCATCAAACACCCTCATCCCCATCAAACACCCCCATCCCCATCACACACCCCCATCCCCATCAAACACCCCCATCCCCATCAAACACATCCGTCCCCATCAAACACCCCCATCCCCATCAAACACCCCCATCCCCATCAAGCACCCCCATCCCCGTCAAACATGCCCATCAAACACACCCATCCCCATCAAACACCCCCATCCCCATCAAACACCCCCATCCCCATCATACACCCCCAACCTCATCAAACACCCCCATCCTCATCAAACACCCCCATCCCCATCAAACATCTCCATCAAACACCCCCAACCCCCAACATCACCCCCATCCCCATCAAACACCCCCCATCCCCATCAAACACCCTCATCCCATCAAACACCCCCATCCCCATCAAACACGCACATCCCCATCAAACACCCCCATCCCCATCAAACACCCCCATCCCCATCAAACACGCCCATCAAACAATCCCATCCCCATCAAACGCGCGCATCATACACCCCCATCCCCATCAAACAGCCCCATCCCCATCAAACACCCCCATCCCCATCAAACACCCCCATCAAACACCCCCATCCCCATCAAACACCCTCATCCCCAGAAAACACCCCCATCCCCATCCCCATCAAATACCCCCATCCCCATCAAACACCCTCATCCCTATCAAACACCCCCATCCCCAACAAACACCCCCATCAAACACCCCCATCCCCATCAAACACCCCTATCAATCGCCCTCATCCCCTTCAAACACCCTCATCCCCATCAAATACCCCCATCCCCATCAAATGCCCCCATCCCCATCAAACACCCCAATCCCCATCAATCACCCCCATCCCCATCAAACACCCGATCCCCATCAAACACCCGATCCCCATCAAACACCCTCATCCCCATCAAATACCCACATCCCCATCAAATATCCCCATCCGCATCAAATACCCCCATCCCCATCAAACACCCCCATCCCCATCAAACACCCCCATCCCCATCAAACACCCCCAACCCCATCAAACACCCCCAACCCCATCAAACACCCCCCAACCCCATCGAACACCCCCCATCCCCATCAAACACCCCCATCCCCATCAAACACCCTCATCCCCATCAAACACCCCATCCCAATCAAACACCCCTATCCCCATCAAACACCCCCATCCCCATCAAACACCCCATCCCCATCAAACACGCCCATCAAACACCCCCATCCCCATCAAACACCCCCATTAAACACGCCCATCAAACACCCGCATCCCCATAAAACACCCCCATCCACAAAAAACACCCCCATCAAACACCCCCATCCCCATCAAACATCCCCATCAAACACCCCCATCAAACACGCCCATCCCCATCAAACACCCCCATCCCCATCAAACACCCGATCCCCATCAAACACCCCCATCCCCCTCAAACACCCTCATCCCCATCAAATACCCACATCCCCATCAAATATCCCCATCCGCATCAAATAGCCCCATCCCCATCAAACACCCCCATCCCCATCAAACACCCACATCCCCATCAAACACCCCCATCAAACACACTCATCCCCATCAAACACCCTCATCCACATCAAACACCCCCATCCCAATCAAACACCCCCCATCCCCATCACATACCCCCATCCCCATCAAACACGCCCATCAAACACCCCCATCCCCATCAAACACCCCCAAACTCATCAAACACCCCCATCCCCATCAAACACCCCCCATCCCCATCAAACATCTCCATCAAACACCCTTAACCGCAACAAACACCCCCATCCCCATCAAACACCCCCCATCCCCATCAAACACCCCCAACCCCATCAAACACCCCCATCCCCATCAAACACGCCCATCCCCATCAATCACCCCATCCCCATCAAACACCCCCATCAAACACACCCATCCCCATCAAACACGCCCATCAAACACCCCCATCCCCATCAAACTCACCCATCAAATACCACCATCCCCAACAAACACACCCATCCCCATCAAACACCCCCATCCCCATCAAACAGCCCCATCCCCTTCAAACAGCCCATCCCCATCAAACACCCCCATCCCCATCAAACCCCCCACATCCCCATCAAACAGCCCCATCCTCTTCAAACACCCCCATCAAATACCCCCACTCCATCAAACACCCCCATCCCCATCAAACACCCCCCATTCCCACCAAATACCCCCATCCTCATCAAACACCCTCATCCCCATCAAAGACCCCCATCCCTAACAAACACCCCCGTCAAACACCCCCATCCCCATCAAACACCCACATCAATCGCCCTCATCCCCATCAAACACCCTCATCCCCATCAAATACCCCCATCCCCATCAAATACCCCCATCCCCATCAAACTCCCCAATCCCCAACAAACAACCCCATCCCCATCAAACACTCGATCCCCATCCAACATCCCCTTCCCCATCAAACACCCTCATCCCCATCAAATACCCCCATCCCCATCAAATACCCCCCATCCCCATCAAACACCCCCATCCGCATCAAACACCCCCAAACCCATCAAACACCCCCATCCCCATCAAACACCCTCATCCCCATCAAACACCCCATCCCAATCAAACACCCCCATCCCCATCAAACACCCCCCATTCCCATCAAAACCCCCATCCCCATCAAACTCACCCGTCCCATCAAACACCCCCATCCCCATCAAACACCCCCATCCCCATCAAACACGCCCATCAAACACCCCCATCCCCATCAAACACCCCCATTAAACACCCCCATCCCCATCAAACACCCCCATCCCCAAAAAAAACCCCCATCAAACATGCCCATCCCCCATCAAAAATCCCCATCAAAACACCCCCATCACACACACCATCAAACAGCCCCATCTCCTCCAAACACCCCATCCCCATCAAACATCCCCATCAAACACGCCCATCCCCATCAAACACCCCAATCCCCATCAAACACCCCCATCCCCATCAAACACCCTCATCCCCATCAAACACCTCCATCCCCATCAAACACCCCCATCCCCATCAAACACCCCCATCCCCATCAAACACACCCCCATCCCCATCAAACACCCCATCCCCATCAAACACCCCCATCAAACACCCCCAACCCCAACAAACACCCCCATCCCCGTCAAACACCCCCATCAATCGCCCTCATCCCCATCAAACACCCTCATCCCCATCAAATACCCCAATCCCCATCAAATACCACCATCCCCATCAAACACCGCAATCCCCATCCAACACCCCCCATCCCCATCAAACACCCTAATCAAACACCCTCATCCCCATCAAACACCCCCATCCCCATCAAAAACCCCCATCAAACACCCTCATCCCCATCAAACACCCCCATCCCCATCAAACACCCACATCCCCATCAAACACCCCCATCCCCATCAAACACCCCCATGCCCATCATACACCCCCATCCCCAACAAACACGCCCATCATTCAACCCCATCCCCAACAAACAGCCCCAACACCATCAAACACCCCCCATCCCCATCAAACACCCCCATCCCCATAAAACACCCCCCATCCCCATCAAACACCCCCATTCCCATCAAATACCCCCATCCTCATCAAACACTCTCATCCCCATCAAAGACCCCCATCCCTAACAAACACCCCGGTCAAACACCCCCATCCCCATCAAACACCCACATCAATCGCCCTCATCCCCATCAAACACCCTCATCCCCATCAAATACCCCCATCCCCATCAAATACCCCCATCCCCATCAAACACCCCCATCCCCATCAAACACCCCCAACCCCATCAAACACCCCCATCCCCATCAAACACCCCCATCCCCTTCAAACACCCCATCCCCATCAAACACCCCCCAAGCCCATCAAACACCCCCATCCCCATCAAACACACCCGTCGCCATCAAACACCCCCATCCCCATCAAACACGCCCATCAAACACACCCCCATCCCCATCAAACACCCCCATCAAAACCCCCCCATCCCCATCAAACACCCCCATCCCCATCAAACACCCCCAACCACATCAAACACCCCCATCCCCATCAAACACCCCCATCCCCGTCAAACATCTCCATCAAACACCCCCAATCCCAACAAACACCCCCATCCCCATCAAACACCCCCCATCCCCATCAAACACCCCTGAACCCCATCAAACACCCCCATCCCCATCAAACACCCCCATCCCCATCAAACACATCTGTCCCCATCAAACACCTCCATCCCCATCAAACACCCCCATCCCCATCAAGCACCCCCATCCCCGTCAAACATGCCCATCAAACACACCCATCCCCATCAAACACCCCCATCCCCATCAAACACCCCCGTCCCCATCATACACCCCCAACCTCATCAAACGCCCCCATCCTCATCAAACACCCCCATCCCCATCAAACATCTCCATCAAACACCCCCAACCCCAACATCACCCCCATCCCCATCAAATACCCCAATCCCCATCAAATACCACCATCCCCATCAAACACCGCAATCCCCATCCAACACCCCCATCCCCATCAAACACCCTAATCAAACACCCTCATCCCCATCAAACACCCCCATCCCCATCAAAAACCCCCATCAAACACCCTCATCCCCATCAAACACCCCCATCCCCATCAAACACCCACATCCCCATCAAACACCCCCATCCCCATCAAACACCCCCATGCCCATCATACACCCCCATCCCCAACAAACACGCCCATCATTCAACCCCATCCCCAACAAACAGCCCCAACACCATCAAACACCCCCATCCCCATCAAACACCCCCATCCCCATAAAACACCCCCATCCCCATCAAACACCCCCATTCCCATCAAATACCCCCATCCTCATCAAACACTCTCATCCCCATCAAAGACCCCCATCCCTAACAAACACCCCCGGTCAAACACCCCCATCCCCATCAAACACCCACATCAATCGCCCTCATCCCCATCAAACACCCTCATCCCCATCAAATACCCCCATCCCCATCAAATACCCCCATCCCCATCAAACACCCCCATCCCCATCAAACACCCCCAACCCCATCAAACACCCCCCATCTCCATCAAACACCCCCATCCCCTTCAAACACCCCATCCCCATCAAACACCCCCAAGCCCATCAAACACCCCCATCCCCATCAAACACACCCGTCGCCATCAAACACCCCCATCCCCATCAAACACGCCCATCAAACACCCCCATCCCCATCAAACACCCCCATCAAACACCCCCATCCCCATCAAACACCCCCATCCCCATCAAACACCCCCAACCACATCAAACACCCCCCATCCCCCATCAAACACCCCCATCCCCGTCAAACATCTCCATCAAACACCCCAATCCCAACAAACACCCCCATCCCCATCAAACACCCCCATCCCCATCAAACACCCTGAACCCCATCAAACACCCCCATCCCCATCAAACACCCCCATCCCCATCAAACACATCTGTCCCCATCAAACACCCCCATCCCCATCAAACACCCCCATCCCCATCAAGCACCCCCATCCCCGTCAAACATGCCCATCAAACACACCCATCCCCATCAAACACCCCCATCCCCATCAAACACCCCCATCCCCATCATACACCCCCAACCTCATCAAACGCCCCCATCCTCATCAAACACCCCCATCCCCATCAAACATCTCCATCAAACACCCCCAACCCCAACATCACCCCATCCCCATCAAACACCCCCATCCCCATCAAACACCCTCATCCCCATCAAACACCCCCATCCCCATCAAACACGCACATCCCCATCAAACACCCCCATCCCCATCAAACACCCCCATCCCCATCAAACACGCCCATCAAACACCCCCATCCCCATCAAACGCGCGCATCATACACCCCCATCCCCATCAAACAGCCCCATCCCCATCAAACACCCCCATCCCCATCAAACACCCCCATCAAACACCCCCATCCCCATCAAACACCCTCATCCCCAGAAAACACCCCCATCCCCATCCCCATCAAATACCCCCATCCCCATCAAACACCCTCATCCCTATCAAGCACCCCCATCCCCAACAAACACCCCCATCAAACACCCCCATCCCCATCAAACACCCCTATCAATCGCCCTCATCCCCTTCAAACACCCTCATCCCCATCAAATACCCCCATCCCCATCAAATGCCCCCATCCCCATCAAACACCCCAATCCCCATCAATCACCCCCATCCCCATCAAACACCCGATCCCCATCAAACACCCGATCCCCATCAAACACCCTCATCCCCATCAAATACCCACATCCCCATCAAATATCCCCATCCGCATCAAATACCCCCATCCCCATCAAACACCCCCATCCCCATCAAACACCCCCATCCCCATCAAACACCCCCATCCCCATCAAACACCCCCAACCCCATCAAACACCCCCAACCCCTTCGAACACCCCCATCCCCATCAAATACCCCCATCCCCATCAAACACCCTCATCCCCATCAAACACCCCATCCCAATCAAACACCCCTATCCCCATCAAACACCCCCCATCCCCATCAAACACCCCCATCCCCATCAAACACGCCCATCAAACACCCCCATCCCCATCAAACACCCCCATTAAACACGCCCATCAAACACCCGCATCCCCATAAAACACCCCCATCCCCCAAAAAACACCCCCATCAAACACCCCCATCCCCATCAAACATCCCCATCAAACACCCCCATCAAACACGCCCATCCCCATCAAACACCCCCATCCCCATCAAACACCCGATCCCCATCAAACACCCCCATCCCCCTCAAACACCCTCATCCCCATCAAATACCCACATCCCCATCAAATATCCCCATCCGCATCAAATAGCCCCATCCCCATCAAACACCCCCATCCCCATCAAACACCCACATCCCCATCAAACACCCCCATCAAACACACTCATCCCCATCAAACACCCTCATCCACATCAAACACCCCATCCCAATCAAACACCCCCATCCCCATCACATACCCCCATCCCCATCAAACACGCCCATCAAACACCCCCATCCCCATCAAACACCCCCATCATCAAACACCCCCATCCCCATCAAACACCCCCATCCCCATCAAACACCCCCAAACTCATCAAACACCCCCATCCCCATCAAACACCCCCATCCCCATCAAACATCTCCATCAAACACCCTTAACCGCAACAAACACCCCCATCCCCATCAAACACCCCCATCCCCATCAAACACCCCCAACCACATCAAACACCCCCATCCCCATCAAGCACCCCCATCCCCGTCAAACATGCCCATCAAACACACCCATCCCCATCAAACACCCCCATCCCCATCAAACACCCCCATCCCCATCATACACCCCCAACCTCATCAAACGCCCCCATCCTCATCAAACACCCCCATCCCCATCAAACATCTCCATCAAACACCCCCAACCCCAACATCACCCCCATCCCCATCAAACACCCCCATCCCCATCAAACACCCTCATCCCCATCAAACACCCCCATCCCCATCAAACACGCACATCCCCATCAAACACCCCCATCCCCATCAAACACCCCCATCCCCATCAAACACGCCCATCAAACACCCCCATCCCCATCAAACGCGCGCATCATACACCCCCATCCCCATCAAACAGCCCCATCCCCATCAAACACCCCCATCCCCATCAAACACCCCCATCAAACACCCCCATCCCCATCAAACACCCTCATCCCCAGAAAACACCCCCATCCCCATCCCCATCAAATACCCCCATCCCCATCAAACACCCTCATCCCTATCAAACACCCCCATCCCCAACAAACACCCCCATCAAACACCCCCATCCCCATCAAACACCCCTATCAATCGCCCTCATCCCCTTCAAACACCCTCATCCCCATCAAATACCCCCATCCCCATCAAATGCCCCCATCCCCATCAAACACCCCAATCCCCATCAATCACCCCCATCCCCATCAAACACCCGATCCCCATCAATCACCCCCATCCCCATCAAACACCCGATCCCCATCAAACACCCGATCCCCATCAAACACCCTCATCCCCATCAAATACCCACATCCCCATCAAATATCCCCATCCGCATCAAATACCCCCATCCCCATCAAACACCCCCATCCCCATCAAACACCCCCATCCCCATCAAACACCCCCAACCCCATCAAACACCCCCAAACCCTTCGAACACCCCCATCCCCATCAAACACCCCAATCCCCATCAAACACCCTCATCCCCATCAAACACCCCATCCCAATCAAACACCCCTATCCCCATCAAACACCCCCCATCCCCATCAAACACCCCCATCCCCATCAAACACGCCCATCAAACACCCCCATCCCCATCAAACACCCCCATTAAACACGCCCATCAAACACCCGCATCCCCATAAAACACCCCCATCCCCCAAAAAACACCCCCATCAAACACCGCATCCCCATCAAACATCCCCATCAAACACCCCCATCAAACACGCCCATCCACATCAAACACCCCCATCCCCCATCAAACACCCGATCCCCATCAAACACCCCCATCCCCCTCAAACACCCTCATCCCCATCAAATACCCACATCCCCATCAAATATCCCCATCCGCATCAAATAGCCCCATCCCCATCAAACACCCCCATCCCCATCAAACACCCACATCCCCATCAAACACCCCCATCAAACACACTCATCCCCATCAAACACCCTCATCCACATCAAACACCCCATCCCAATCAAACACCCCCATCCCCATCACATACCCCCATCCCCATCAACACCGCCATCAAACACCCCCATCCCCATCAAACACCCCCATCATCAAACACCCCCATCAAACACCCCCATCCTCATCAAACACCCCCAAACTCATCAAACACCCCCATCCCCATCAAACACCCCCATCCCCATCAAACATCTCCATCAAACACCCTTAACCGCAACAAACACCCCCATGCCCATCAAACACCCCCATCCCCATCAAACACCTCCAACCCCATCAAACACCCCCCATCCCCCATCAAACACGCCCATCCCCATCAATCACCCCCATCCCCATTAAACACCCCCATCAAACACCCTCATCCCCATCAAACACCCCCATCCCCATCAAACACCCACATCCCCATCAAACACCCCCATCCCCATCAAACACCCCCATGCCCATCATACACCCCCATCCCCAACAAACACGCCCATCATTCAACCCCATCCCCAACAAACAGCCCCAACACCATCAAACACCCCCATCCCCATCAAACACCCCCATCCCCATAAAACACCCCCATCCCCATCAAACACCCCCATTCCCATCAAATACCCCCATCCTCTTCAAACACTCTCATCCCCATCAAAGACCCCCATCCCTAACAAACACCCCGGTCAAACACCCCCATCCGCATCAAACACCCACATCAATCGCCCTCATCCCCATCAAACACCCTCATCCCCATCAAATACCCCCATCCCCATCAAATACCCCCCATCCCCATCAAACACCCCCATCCCCATCAAACACCCCCAACCCCATCAAACACCCCCATCCCCATCAAACACCCCCATCCCCTTCAAACACCCCATCCCCATCAAACACCCCCCAAGCCCATCAAACACCCCCATCCCCATCAAACACACCCGTCGCCATCAAACACCCCCATCCCCATCAAACACGCCCATCAAACACCCCCATCCCCATCAAACACCCCCATCAAACACCCCCATCCCCATCAAACACCCCCATCCCCATCAAACACCCCCAACCACATCAAACACCCCCATCCCCATCAAACACCCCCCATCCCCGTCAAACATCTCCATCAAACACCCCCAATCCCAACAAACACCCCCATCCCCATCAAACACCCCCCATCCCCATCAAACACCCTGAACCCCATCAAACACCCCCATCCCCATCAAACACCCCCATCCCCATCAAACACATCTGTCCCCATCAAACACCCCCATCCCCATCAAACACCCCCATCCCCATCAAGCACCCCCCATCCCCGTCAAACATGCCCATCAAACACACCCATCCCCATCAAAC
>JANJGN010005020.1:5000-27667 GCA_026770705.1 Isurus oxyrinchus
CCGCCCTCTCCCTGTATCACCCACACTCCTCACGTATCACCCGCCCTCTCTCCGTATCCCCCGCCCTCTCTCCGTATCCCCCGCCCTCCCTCCGTATCCCTCACCCTCTCCCTGTATCAGCCAAACTATCTCCGTATCACCCGCCCTCTCTCCACATCACCCGCCCTCTCCCCACAACACCCGCCCTCTCCCCACAACACCCGCCCTCTGTCCGTATACCCCACCCACTCCCCATATCCCCCACCTCTCTCCTATCACCCACCCTCTCCCAATATCACCTAATCTATCCACATATCTCACACCCTCTGCCAGCTTCATACATCCTCTCCGCATATCCCATATCCCCATATCACCCACCTTGTCTCTGTATCCCTCAATCCCCGACTTCTCCCCCATCCCTCAATCCCCACCTTCTCCCCGTATCCCTCAATCCCCGCCTTCTCCCCGTATCCCTCAATTCCACCTTCTCCCCGTATCCCTCAATCCCCACCTTCTCTCCAAATCCCTCAATCCCACCTTCTCCCCGAATCCTTCATTCCCCACCTTCTCCCCATCCCTCAATCCCCACCTTCTCCCTGTATCCCTTAATCCCCACCTTCTCTCCGTATCTAATTCGGAGACTGTAGGGTACTTACCATAGCGGCTGAGCGAGCGGGTGAAGGTAAAGGAATTTGCGATGTTGTACGCTGATATCTGCTTGGGGACCAGGGCCACTGCTGACCCGTCCGTGACCTGCGCAAGCAATGTACAAATCAACTGAGCTGGAGCAATGGATATTCAACCAAGGGGTGCTGCCCAAGTCCCATACCTCTCCAGGGTCTTTCACCACCACTGAATTCCCAAAGCACCTCGCAGCCAATGAAGGAGGTTTTCTTCTGGAGCGTTGTCACTGTTGTAGGGAACTGCAGCAGCCAATTGGTGCACAGCAAGATCCCACAAACAGAAATGTGATAATGAGCCAGATCATCTTGGTTTTTTAAGTGATGTTGGTTGAGGGATACACATTGGACCCAGGAGATTGGGGGTAACTCCCCCCAACAACACCCCTACTCGCCACCCATTCACCCCCCCACCCCGCCCCCGGCTCTTCCAGCCATGGCTGTGGGATTTTTTACATCCATCGGAGAGGGCAGATCTCCCAGTACTCATCCCTCAGCACTGACCCTCCGACAGTGCGGAGCTCCCTCAGCACTGACCCTCCAACAGTGCGGCGCTCCCTCAGCACTGACCCTCCAACAGTGCAGAGCTCCCTCAGCACTGACCCTCCGACATTGCGGTGCTCCCTTAGCACTGACCCTCCGACAGTGCGGCGCTCCCTCAGCACTGACCCTCCGACAGGGCGGCGCTCCCTCAGCACTGACTCTGTGACAGCGCAGCACTCCCTCAGCACTGACCCTCTGACAGTGCGGTGCTCCCTCAGCACTGACCCTCCGACAGTGCAGAGATCCCTCAGCACTGACCCTCTGACAGTGCAGCGCTCCCTCAGCACTGACCCTCCAACAGTGCAGCGCTCCCTCAGCACTGACCCTCCGACAGTGCGGAGCTCCCGCAGCACTGACCCTCCGACAGTGCGGCGCTCCCTCAGCACTGACCCTCCGACAGTGCAGAGATCCCTCAGCACTGACCCTCTGACAGTGCAGCGCTCCCTCAGCACTGACCCTCCAACAGTGCAGCGCTCCCTCAGCACTGACCCTCCGACAGTGCGGAGCTCCCGCAGCACTGACCCTCCGACAGTGCGGCGCTCCCTCAGCACTGACCCTCCGACAGTGCGGCGCTCCCTCAGCACTGACCCTCCGACAGTGCGGCGCTCCCTCAGCACTGACCCTCTGACAGTGCGGCGCTCCCTCAGCACTGACCCTCCAACAATGCGGCGCTCCCTCAGCACTGACCCTCTGACAGTGCGGCGCTCCCTCAGCACTGACACATGGGGAATGTCAGACCTGGCTGGGATCCCCTTGTGCTCTCAGGTAAACAATCACCATCGCCTGCAGTCTCTCCATGTGAGTGAAGTGACAAAGTGTTTCCCTTGGTAGTGGAATTACAAAATAAGATAGCCTCCTTCTGTTTCTGTGTAACAGGCTCGAGAAGGGGCTGAATGGCCTCTTCCTGTTTCTGTGTCACAGGCTCGAGAAGGGGCTGAATGGCCTCCTCCTGTTCCTGTGTCACAGGCTCGAGAAGGGGCTGAATGGCCTCCTCCTGTTTCTGTGTCACAGGCTCGAGAAGGGGCTGAATGGCCTCCTCCTGTTTCTGTGTAACAGGCTCGAGAAGGGGCTGAATGGCCTCCTCCTGTTTCTGTGTAACAGGCTCGAGAAGGGGCTGAATGGCCTCCTCCTGTTCCTGTGTCACAGGCTCGAGAAGGGGCTGAATGGCCTCCTCCTGTTCCTGTGTAACAGGCTCGAGAGGGGGGCTGAATGGCCTCCTCCTGTTCCTGTGTAACAGGCTCGAGAGGGGGGGGGCTGAATGGTCTCCTCCTGTTCCTGTGTAACAGGCTCAAGAGGTGGGCTGAATGGGCCTCCTCCTGTTCCTGTGTAACAGGCTCGAGAGGGGCTGAATAGCCTCCTCCTGTTCCTAAGTAACAGGCTCGAGAGGGGCTGAATGGCCTCCTCCTGTTCCTGTGTAACAGGCTCAAGAAGGGCTGAATGGCCTCCTCTGGTTCTACGCACCTGGTAATGTGACAACGTGTTCAGCCGCTTCCAGTCATACTCGATCTTGGTCGTGACGTCCTCATCCTGGAGGATTAGGCGGGCTCCTCGACTCTGCCTCCACTCTGCTCAACGGGAAGGAGGGAAATATAAACACTACTGTCAATACCAGGTCCAACTGGAAATGGCATCATCCACCTTTAAAGCCCAGCATGAAACTGCTCCCTCCGGTCACAGCACCGCTCCCTTGTGGCCTGACTTCATGGGCAGCCCCAGATTTAAGCTGTGTGTGTGTGTGTGTGTGTGTGTGTGTGTGTGTGTGTGTGTGTGTGTGTGTGTGTGTGTGTGTGTGTGTGTGTGTGTGTGTGTGTGTGTGTGTGTGTGTGTGTGTGTGTGTGTGTGTGTGTGTGTGAGAGAGAGAGAGTGTGTGCGACAGAGAGTGTGTGTGTGTGTGTGTGTGTGTGAGAGAGAGAGTGTGTGTGTGTGTGTGTGTGTGTGTGTGTGTGTGTGTGTGAGAGAGAGTGTGTGCGACAGAGAGTGTGTGTGTGTGTGTGTATGTATGTGAGTCTGTGAATGTTTGATTCCTATGTGCGAGTGTGTCCGGGTATGAGTGTGTGTGTGTGAGTGAGAGAGAGAGAGTGTGTGTGTGTGTGTGTGAGTATGTGAATGTTTGATTTCTGTGTGTGTGTGTGTGTGTCCGGGTATGAGTGTGTGTATGTGTGTGTGAGTGAGTTTGTGTGTCTGTGAGTAAGTTTGTGTGTCTGTGAGTGAGTGCATGTGTGAGTTTGTGTGTGTGAGAGAGAGAGTGAGGGTTTGTGTGTCTATGTGAGAGTGTGTGAGAGCGGGTCTGTGAGTGAGTGTGAGTTTGTGTGTGTGGTATCTGTGAGTGACTGAGTTTGTGTGTGAGTGAGTGTTTGTGACTGTGTGAGTGAGTTAGTGTGAGTTTGTGGGTGTCTGTGTGTGTGACAGAGAGTGTATGTGTATGTTTGTGAGCCTGTGAATGTGTGATTGCTGTGTGTGAGTGTGTGCGGGTATGAGTGTGTGTATGTGTCTGTGAGTGAGTTTGTGTGTCTGTGAGTGAGTGCATGTGTGTGTTGGTGTGTGTGAGAGAGAGAGTGAGGGTTTGTGTGTGTATGTGAGAGTGTGTGTGTGTGTCCGTGAATGAGTGTGTTTCTGTGTGTGTGTCTGTGAGTTCGTGTGCGTGTGTAAGTGTAAGCTTGTGTGTGTATGTGTCCGTGAGCGAGTGTGAGTTTGTGTGTGAGTTTGTGTGTGTCTGTGAGTGAGTGTGAGTTTGTGGGTGTCCGTGAGCGAGTGCGAGTTAGTAAGTGTGAATTTGTGTGTGTCCGTGAGTTTGTGTGTGTGTCTGAGTGAGTGTGTGTTTGTGTGTGTGTCTGTGAGTGAGTGTGAGTTTATGTGTGTCCATGAGTGAGTGTGAGTTTGTGTATGTCCGTGAATGATTGTGTTTCTGTGTGTGTGTCTGTGAGCTCGTGTGCGTGTGTAAGTGTAAGTTTGTGTGTGTATGTGTCCGTGAGTGAGTATGAGTTTGTGTCTGTCTGTGAGTGAGTGTGAATTTGTGTGTGTGTGTCTGTGAGTGAGTGTGAGTTTGTTTGTGTCCGTGAATGACTGTGTTTCTGTGTGTGTGTCTGTGAGTTTGTGTGCGTTGTAAGTGTAAGTTTGTGTGTGTGTGTGTCCGTGAGTGAGTGTGAGTTTGTGTCTGTCTGTGAGTGAGTGTGAATTTGTGTGTGTGTGTCTGTGAGTGAGTGTGAGTTTGTTTGTGTCCGTGAATGACTGTGTTTCTGTGTGTGTGTCTGTGAGTTCATGTGTGTGTGTAAGTTTGTGTGTGTATGTGTCCGTGAGTGAGTGTGAGTTTGTGTCTGTCTGTGAGTGAGTGTGAATTTGTGTGTGTGTGTCTGTGAGTGAGTGTGAGTTTGTGTGCGTATCCATGAGTAAGTGTGAGTTTGTGTGGGTGTGTCCATGAGTGAGTGTCAGTTTGTGTGTGTGTGTGTCTGTGAGTGAGTATGAGTTTGTTTGTGTCCGTGAGCGAGTGCGAGTTTGTGTGTGTGTCCATGAGTAAGTGTGAATTTGTGTGTGTCTGTGAGTTTGTGTGTGTGTGTCCGTGATTGAGCGTCAGTTGTGTGTGTGTGTCCGTGAGTGAGTGCGAGTTTGTGTGTGGTGTCTGTGAGTGAGTGTGTGTCCGTGAGTGAGTGCGAGTTTGTGTTTGTGTGTGTGGATGATTGTGAGTTTGTGCGTGTGGGTGAGTGTGAGTTTGTGTGTGTGGATGAGTGTGAGTTGTGTGTGTGGGTGAGTGTGAGTTGTGTGTGTGGGTGAGTGTGAGTTGTGTGTGTGGGTGAGTGTGAGATTGTACGTGTGGGTGATTGTGAGTTTGTGGTGCGTCTATGAATGAGTGTGAGTTTGTGTGTGTGGCTGAGTGTGAGTTTGTGGTGCGTCTATGAATGAGTGTGAGTTTGTGTGTGTGGGTGAGTGTGAGTTTGTGCATGTGGGTGAGTGTGAGTTCGCGTGTGTGGGTGCGTGTGAGTTTGTGTGTGTGTGTGTGTGTGAGTTCATGTGTGTGGGTGTGTGAGTTTGTGTGTGTGTGTGTGAGTTCATGTGCATGGGTGTGTAAGTTTGTGCAGGTGAGTGTGAGTTTGTGTGTGTGGGTGAGTGTGAGTTTGTGTGTGTGTCTGTGAGTGAGTGTGCGTTTGTGTGTGTGTGTCTGTGAGTGAGTGTGAGTTTGTTTGTGTCCATGAGCGAGTGCAAGTTTGTGTGTGTGTCCATGAGGAAGTGTGAACTTGTGTGTGTCCGTGAGTTTGTGTGTGCGTGTCCGTGATTGAGCATCAGTTGTGTGTGTGTGTCCGTGAGTGAGTGCAAGTTTGTGTGTGGTGTCTGTGAGTGAGTGTGAGTTTGTGAGTGTGTGTCCGTGAGTGAGTGTGAATTTGTGTGTGGTGTCTGTGAGTGAGTGTGAGTTTGTGTGTGGTGTCTGTGAGTGAGTGTGAGTTTGTGTGTGTGGACGTGTGTGAGTTTGTGTGTGTGGATGAGTGTGAGTTTGTGTGTGTGGGTGAGTGTGAGTTTGTGTGTGTGGGTGAGTGTGAGTTTGTGCGTGTGGATGAGTGTGAGTTGTGTGTGTGGGTGAGTGTGAGTTTGTGCATGTGGGTGAGTGTGAGTTTGTGCATGTGAGTGAGTGTGAGTTTGTGTGTGTGGGTGAGTGTGAGTTTGTGTATGTGGGTGAGTGTGAGTTTGTGTGAGTCTGTGTATGTGAGTTTATATGTGTGGGTGAGTGTGAGTTTGTGCGTGTGAGTGAGTGTGAGTTTGTGTGTGTGTGGGTGAGTGTAAGTTTGTGTGAGTCTGAGCGTGTGAGTTTGTGCATGTGAGTGAGTGTGAGTTTGTGTGTGGTGTCTGTGAGTGAGTGTGAGTATGTGTATGTGGGTGAGTGTGAGTTTGTGTGTGTGGATGAGTGTGAGTTTGTGTGTGTGGATGAGTGTGAGTTTGTGTGTGTGGGTGAGTGTGAGTTTGTGCGTGTGGATGAGTGTGAGTTGTGTGTGTGGGTGAGTGTGAGTTTGTGCATGTGGGTGAGTGTGAGTTTGTGCGTGTGAGTGAGTGTGAGTTTGTGTGTGTGGGTGAGTGTGAGTTTGTGTATGTGGGTGAGTGTGAGTTTGTGTGAGTCTGTGCATGTGAGTTTATATGTGTGGGTGAGTGTGAGTTTGTGCGTGTGAGTGAGTGTGAGTTTGTGTGTGTGGGTGAGTGTGAGTTTGTGTATGTGGGTGAGTGTGAGTTTGTGTGAGTCTGTGCATGTGAGTTTATATGTGTGGGTGAGTGTGAGTTTGTGCGTGTGAGTGAGTGTGAGTTCGTGTGTGTGTGGGTGAGTGTGAGTTTGTGTGAGTCTGAGCGTGTGAGTTTGTGCATGTGAGTGAGTGTGAGTTTGTGTGTGGTGTCTGTGAGTGAGTGTGAGTTTGTGTGTGGTGTCTGTGAGTGAGTGTGAGTTTGTGTATGTGGGTGAGTGTGAGTTTGTGTGTGTGCGTGAGTGTGAGTTTGTGTGTGTGGGTGAGTGTGAGTTGTGTGTGTGGGTGAGTGTGAGTTGTGTGTGTGGATGAGTGTGAGTTGTGTGTGTGGGTGAGTGTGAGTTTGTGTGGGTGAGTGTGAGTTTGTGTATGTGGGTGTGTGAGTTTGTGTGAGTCTGTGCGTGTGAGTTTATATGTGTGGGTGAGTGTGAGTTTGTGCATGTGGGTGAGTGTGAGTTTGTGTGTTTGTGTCTGTGAGTGAGCATCAGTTGTGTGTGTGTGTCCGTGAGTGTGAGTTTGTGTGTGGTGTCTGTGAGTGAGTGTGCGTTTGTGTGTGTGTCTGTGAGTGAGTGTGAGTTTGTGTGTGTCCATGAGTGAGTGTGAGTTTATGTGTCCGTGAGTGAGTATGTGTTTGTGTGTGTCCGTGAATGAGTGTGTTTCTGTGTGTGTGTCTGTGAGTTCGTGTGTGTGTGTAAGTGTAAGTTTTTGTGTGTATGTGTCCATGAGTGAGTGTGAGTTTGTGTGTGTGTGTGTCTGTGAGTGAGAGTAAGTTTGTTTGTGTCCATGAGCGAGTGCGAGTTTGTGTGTGTCCATGAGGAAGTGTGAACTTGTGTGTGTCCGTGAGTTTGTGTGTGCTTGTCCGTGATTGAGTGTCAGTTGTGTGTGTGTGTCCGTGAGTGAGTGCAAGTTTGTGTGTGGTGTCTGTGAGTGAGTGTGAGTTTGTGTGTGTGTGTGCCTGTGAGTGAGTGCGAGTTTGTGTGTGTGTGTCCATGAGTGAGCGTCAGATTGTGTGTGTGTGTGTGTCTGTGAGTGAGTGTGAGTTTGTGTGTGTGTGTCTATGAATGAGTGTATTTGTGTGTGGGGTGAGTGTGAGTTTGTGTGTTTGTGTCTGTGAGCAAGTGCAAGTTTGTGTGTGTGTGTCCATGAGTGAGCGTCAGTTTGTGTGTGTGTGTGTGTGTGTGTGTGTGTGTGTCTGTCTGTCTGTGAGTTTGTGTGTGTGTGTCTATGAATGAGTGTCTTTGTGTGTGGGGTGAGTCTGAGTTTGTGTGTGTGGGTGAGTGTGAGTTTGTGCGCGTGTGGGTGAGCCTGAGTTTGTGCGTGTGTGAGTGAATGTGAGTTTGTGTGTGTCTGGGTGAGTGTGAGATTGTGCATGTGGGTGAGTGTGAGTTTGTGCGTGTGGGTGAGTGTGAGTTTGTGTGTGTGTGGTTGAGTGTGAGTTTGTGTGTGCATGTGGGTGTGAGTTTGTGCGTGTGTGGGTGACCGTGAGTTTGTGTGTGTGGGGGTGAGTGTGAGTTTGTGTATGTGTAGGTGAGTGTGAGTTTGTGTGTGTGTGTGGTTGAGTGTGAGTTTGTGTGTGCATGTGGGTGTGAGTTTGTGCGTGTGTGAGAGTGTGAGTTTGTGTGTGTGTGAGTGTGAGTTTGTGCATGTGGGTGCGTGTGAGTTTGTGTGTGTGAGTTTGTGTGCGTGGATGAGTGTGAGTTTGTGCATGTGAGTTTGTGTGTGTGGGTGAGTGTGAGTTTGTGCATGTGGGTGTGTGAGTTTGTGTGAATGAGTGTGAGTTTGTGTGTGTGTGGGATGAGTATGAGTTTGTGCATGTGGGTGAGTGTGAGTTTATGTGTGTGTCTATGAATGAGTGTGAGTTTGAGTGTGTGGGTGATTATGAGTTTGTGTGTGTGTGGGTAAGCGTGAGTTTGTGTGTGTGTGTGTGGGTAAGCGTGAGTTTGTGTGTGTGTGTGAGTGAGTTTGTGCGCGTGTGCCTGAGCGTGAGTTTGTGTGTGTATGGGTGAGTGTGAGTTTGTGTGTGTGGGGGTGAGTGTGAGATTGTGCATGTGGGTGAGTGTGAGTTTGTGCGTGTGGGTGAGTGTGAGTTTGTGTGTGTGTGTGGGTGAGCGTGAGTTTGTGCGTGTGTGGGTGAGCCTGAGTTTGTGTGTGTGGGTGACTGTGAGTTTGTGCGTGTGTGGGTGAGCCTGAGTTTGTGCGTGTGTGGGTGAGCATGAGTTTGTGTGTGTGTGTGGGTGAGTGTGAGTTTGTGTGTGTGTGTGTGTGAGTTTGTGTGTGTGTGTGTGAGTTTGTGTGTGTGTGAGTGTGAGTTCGTGTGTGTGTAAGTGTAAGTTTTTGTGTGTATGTTTTCGTGAGTGAGTGTGAGTTTGTGTGTGTCTGTGAGTGAGTGTGAATTTGTGTGTGTGTGTGTCTGTGAGTGAGTGTAAGTTTGTGTCCGTGAGCGAGTGCGAGTTTGTGTGTGTGTCCATGAGGAAGTGTGAACTTGTGTGTGTCCGTGAATTTGTGTGTGCGTGTCCGTGATTGAGCGTCAGTTGTGTGTGTGTCCGTGAGTGAGTGCAAGTTTGTGTGTGGTGTCTGTGAGTGAGTGTGAGTTTGTGAGTGTGTGTCCGTGAGTGAGTGTGAATTTGCGTGTGGTGACTGTGAGTGAGTGTGAGTTTGTGTGTGGTGTCTGTGAGTTTGTGTCAGTTTGTGTGTGTGTGTGTGTGTCTGTGAGTGAGTGTCTTTGTGTGTGGGGTGAGTGTGAGTTTGTGTGTTTGTGTCTGTGAGTAAGTGCGAGTTTGTGTGTGTGTCCATGAGTGAGCGTCAGTTTGTGTGTGTGTGTGTGTGTGTGTGTGTCTGTGAGTGAGTGTGAGTTTGTGTGTGTGTGTGTCTATGAATGACTGTCTTTGTGTGTGGGGTGAGTGTGAGTTTGTGTATGTGGGTGAGTGTGAGTTTGTGTATGTGGGTGAGTGTAAGTTTGTGTGAGTCTGTGCATGTGAGTTTATATGTGTGGGTGAGTGTGAGTTTGTGTGTGTGAGTGAGTGTGAGCTTGTGTGCATGTGAGTGAGTGTGAGTTTGTGTGTGTGGGTGAGTGTGAGTTTGTTTGTGTGTGTCTATGAGTGAGTGTGAGTTTGTGTGTGTGGCTGAGTGTGAGTTTATGATGTGTCTATGAATGAGTGTGAGTTTGTGTGAGTTTGTGTATGTGGGTGAGTGTGAGTTTGTG
Organism: Isurus oxyrinchus; assembly: GCA_026770705.1. Classification (NCBI taxonomy): domain Eukaryota; kingdom Metazoa; phylum Chordata; class Chondrichthyes; order Lamniformes; family Lamnidae; genus Isurus; species Isurus oxyrinchus. The sequence continues at coordinate 14,621 of JANJGN010005020.1, forward strand.
TGTGTTTGTGTGTCTATGAATGAGTGTGAGTTTGTGTGTGTGGCTGAGTGTGAGTTTGTGGTGTGTCTATGAATGAGTGTGAGTTTGTGTGTGTGGGTAAGTGTGAGTTTGTGCATGTGGGTGCGTGTGAGTTTGTGTGTGTGAGTTTGTGTGCGTGGATGAGTGTGAGTTTGTGCGTGTGAGTTTGTGTGTGTGGGTGAGTGTGAGTTTGTGCGTGTGGGTGTGTGAGTTTGTGTGAATGAGTGTGAGTTTGTGTGTGTGTGGGATGAGTATGAGTTTGTGCATGTGGGTGAGTGTGAGTTTGTGTGTGTGTGTCTATGAATGAGTGTGAGTTTGAGTGTGTGGGTGATTATGAGTTTGTGTGTGTGTGTGTCTATGAATGAGTATGAGTTTGTGCGTGTGAGTTTGTGCGTGTGGATGAGTGTGAGTTTCTGTGTGTGGGTGTGTGTGAGTTTGTGTGTGTGGGTGAGTGTGAGTTTGTGTATCTGGTTGCGTGTGAGTTTGTGCGTGTGAGTTTGTGTGTGTAGGTGTGCATGAGTTTGTGTGGGTGTGCGTGAGTTTGTGTGAGTGTGCGTGAGATTCTGTGGGTGAGTTTGAGTTTGTGTGTGTGGGTGAGTGTGAGCTTGTGTGTGGGTGAGTGTGAGTTTGTGTGTGTGGGTGAGTGTGAGTTTGTGTGGGTGAGTGTGAGTTTGTGTGTGTGGGTGAATGTGAGTTGTGTGTGTGTGTGTGTGTGTGTGTGTGTGTGTGTGTCTATGAATGAGTGTGAGTTTGAGTGTGTGGGTGAGTGTGAGTTTGTGTGTGTGTGTCTATGAATGAGTGTGAGTTTGTATGTGTGGGTGAGTGTGAGTTTGGGCGTGTGGGTGAGTGTGAGTTTGTGCGTGTGGGTGAGTGTGAGTTTGGGCATGTGGGTGAGCGTGAGTTTGTGCGTGTGTGGGTGAGCCTGAGTTTGTGTGTGTGGGTGAACGTGAGTTTGTGTGTGTGTGTGAGTTTGTGTGTGTGTGTGAGTGTGAGTTTGTGTGTGTGTGGGTAAGCGTGAGTTTGTGTGTGTGTGTGGGTAAGCGTGAGTTTGTGTGTGTGTGTGTGAGTGAGTTTGTGCGTGTGTGGGTGAGTGTGAGCTTGTGTGTGGGTGAGTGTGAGTTTGTGTGTGTGGGTGAATGTGAGTTGTGTGTGTGTGTGTGTGTGTGTGTGTGTGTCTATGAATGAGTGTGAGTTTGAGTGTGTGGGTGAGTGTGAGTTTGTGTGTGTGTGTCTATGAATGAGTGTGAGTTTGTATGTGTGGGTGAGTGTGAGTTTGGGCGTGTGGGTGAGTGTGAGTTTGTGCGTGTGGGTGAGTGTGAGTTTGGGCATGTGGGTGAGTGTGAGTTTGTGTGTGTGGGTGAGCGTGAGTTTGTGCGTGTGTGGGTGAGCCTGAGTTTGTGTGTGTGGGTGAACGTGAGTTTGTGTGTGTGTGTGAGTTTGTGTGTGTGTGTGAGTGTGAGTTTGTGTGTGTGTGGGTAAGCGTGAGTTTGTGTGTGTGTGTGGGTAAGCGTGAGTTTGTGTGTGTGTGTGTGAGTGAGTTTGTGCGTGTGTGGGTGAGTGTGAGTTTGTGTGTGTGGGGGTGAGTGTGAGATTGCGCATGTGGGTGAGTGTGAGTTTGTGCGTGTGGGTGAGTGTGAGTTTGTGTGTGTGTGTGGGTGACCATGAGTTTGTGCGTATGTGGGTGAGCCTGAGTTTGTGCGTGTGGGGGTGAGCGTGAGTTTGTGCGTGTGGGGGTGAGTGTGAGATTGTGCATGTGGGTGAGTGTGAGTTTGTGCGTGTGGGTGAGTGTGAGTTTGTGTGTGTGTGTGGGTGACCGTGAGTTTGTGCGTATGTGGGTGAGCCTGAGTTTGTGCGTGTGGGGGTGAGCGTGAGTTTGTGCGTGTGGGGGTGAGTGTGAGATTGTGCATGTGGGTGAGTGTGAGTTTGTGCATGTGGGTGAGTGTGAGTTTGTGCATGTGGGTGAGTGTGAGTTTGTGTGTGTGTGGTTGAGCGTGAGTTTGTGCGTGTGTGGGTGAGTTTGTGTGTGTATGTGGGTGAGTGTGAGTTTGTGTGTGTGTGTGATTGAGTGTGAGTTTGGTGTGCATGTGGGTGTGAGTTTGTGCATGTGTGGGTGAGCGTGAGTTTGTGTGTGTGGGGGTGAGTGTGAGTTTGTGTATGTGTAGGTGAGTGTGAGTTTGTGTGTGTGTGGGTGAGTGCGAGTTTGTGTGTGTGTGTGGTTGAGTGTGAGATTGTGTGTGCATGTGGGTGTGAGTTTGTGCGTGTGTGGGTGAGCGTGAGTTTGTGTGTGCGGAGGTGAGTGTGAGTTTGTGTGTGTGTAGGTGAGTGTGAGTTTGTGCGTGTGTGGGTGAGCGTGCGTTTGTGTGTGTGGGGATGAGTGTGAGTTTGTGTGTGTGTGGGTGTGTGTGAGTTTGTGCGTGTGGGTGAGTGTGAGTTTGTGCATGTGGGTGTGTGTGAGTTTGTGTGTGTGTGAGTGTGAGTTTGTGTGTGTGGGTGAGCGTGAGTTTGTGTGTGTGTGAGTGAGTGTGAGTTTGTGCGTGTGGGTGAGTGTGAGTTTGTGTGCGTGTGGGTGAGTGTGAGTTTGTGTGTGTGTGTGGATGAGTGTGAGTTTGTGTGTGTGTGAGTGAGTTTGTTTGCGTGTTGGTGAGCGTGAGTTTATGCGTGTGTGGGTGAGTGTGAGTTTGTGTGTTTGTGTGTGAGTGTGTTTGTGTATGTGTGTGTGGGTAAGCGTGAGTGTGAGTTTGTGTGTGTGTGAGTGTGAGTTTGTGCGTGTGTGGGTGAGTGTGAGTTTGTGTGTGAGTTTGTGTGTGAGTTTGTGCGTGTGTGGGTGAGTGTGAGATTGTGTGTGCGTGTGGGTGAGTGTGAGTTTGTGCGTGTGTGTGTGTGTGTGTGTGAGTGTGTGTTTGTGCACGTGTACACAGTAAGCAGCCGCCCCCTCGTACCTAGATCCATGTCCTCTGCTTTGGGGCGCTGGGAGTAGGGAATGCCTTTGTAGATGGCGTCCAGCAGCTTGTCCTTCACCTGGGTGATGGTGTCGCAGTTCAGCACCTTCACGGGAATCTGGGTGGTGCTCTCATTTTCGGCGCATATGCAGGTCAGCGTCTGGGGGAGAGCAGAGGGGAAGATGAGGTACAAACTCAGCCGCGCGCCTGTCTCTCTCCAGCGCCTCACGCACGTCCCAAGGCGCCTCTCAGCCAATGAGAGAGGCTTAATCACGCCCCCTCCCCCCCCTCACAAGGCGTAGTCACTGCCAGAATGTAGGAAAAGCGCCAGGCAAGGCACGCACAGCAAGATCCCACAAACGGTCAATGCCATAATCTCCCGCTTGGTGCTTGTTTTCTCTCTCTCTCACTGTGATTGTACTGGGGCTTTTATTTTTTAAGGGTTTTGGAATCGATCAAGTGTTTAGAAAGAGAGAGAGAGAGAGAGAGTGTCTGTGGGGAGTCCAGGAGTCTGGGAGCCTGAGGGAGCCTTAAAGTGAGGGAGAGGTCATTCGGCGAGGGAGGTCAGGAAGCACTGCTTCACGTAAACGGTGCCGGAAGTGTGGGATGCCCCTCTCAGGGAGGCGACGATCACTCAGCTGATCACTTTAAACCGGAGAGCAATCGATCTTTGCTAGGCAAGGGTATTCAGGGTTTACAGAAGGAAAGCAGGCAGATGGAGCAGAGTATGTTCTAGCCATGAGCTCATTGTAATGGCTGAACAAGCTCGAGAGGGGCTGAATGGCCTCCTCCTGTTTCTGTGTAACTGGCTTAGAGAGGGGCTGAATGGCCTCCTCCTGTTCCTGTGTAACCGGCTAGAGAGGGGCTGAATGGGGCCTCCTCCTGTTCCTGTGTAACAGGCTCGAGAGGGGCTGAATGGCCTCCTCCTGTTCCTGTGTAACAGGCTCGAGAGGGGCTGAATGGGACCTCCTCTTGTTCCTGTGTAACAGACTCAAGAGGGGCTGAATGGCCTCCTCCTGTTCCTGTGTAACAAGCTCGAGAGGGGTTGAATGGCCTCCTCCTGTTCCTGTGTAACAAGCTCGAGAGGGGTTGAATGGCCTCCTCCTGTTCCTGTGTAACAGGCTCGAGAGGGGCTGAATGGGGCCTCCTCCTGTTCCTGTGTAACAGGCTCGAGAGGGGCTGAATGGGGCCTCCTCCTGTTCCTGTGTAACAGGCTCGAGAGGGGAGGCTGAATGGGGCCTCCTCCTGTTCCTGTGTAACAGGCTCGAGAGGGGGGGCTGAATGGGGCCTCCTCCTGTTCCTGTGTTATAGGCTCGAGAGGGGCTGAATGGGGCCTCCTCCTGTTCCTGTGTAACAGGCTCGAGAGGGGGGCTGAATGGGGCCTCCTCCTGTTCCTGTGTAACAGGCTCGAGAGGGGTTGAATGGCCACCTCCTGTTCCTGTGTAACAGGCTCGAGAGGGGCTGAATGGGACCTCCTCTTGTTCCTGTGTAACAGACTCAAGAGGGGCTGAATGGCCTCCTCCTGTTCCTGTGTAACAAGCTCGAGAGGGGGCTGAATGGGGCCTCCTCCTGTTCCTGTGTAACAGGTTCGAGAGGGGCTGAATGGGGCCTCCTCCTGTTCCTGTGTAACAGGCTCGAGAGGGGGGGGGCTGAATGGGGCCTCCTCCTGTTCCTGTGTAACAAGCTCGAGAGGGGTTGAATGGCCTCCTCCTGTTCCTGTGTAACAGGCTCGAGAGGGGCTGAATGGGACCTCCTCTTGTTCCTGTGTAACAGACTCAAGAGGGGCTGAATGGGGCCTCCTCCTGTTCCTGTGTAACAGGCTGGAGAGGGGCTGAATGGTCTCCTCCTGTTCCTGTGTAACAGGTTCGAGAGGGGCTGAATGGGGCCTCCTCCTGTTCCTGTGTGACAGGCTCGAGAGGGGGGGCTGAATGGGGCCTCCTCCTGTTCCAGTGTGACAGGCTCGAGAGGGGGGGCTGAATGGGGCCTCCTCCTGTTCCTATACTGCGAGTTAGGGGAGGTTAAAAGGACTCACCAGCATCTTGTAGTCAATCTGTTGCCGGATCAGCTTGTCCTCGCTGAGAGAGTAGCGAGCCTCCCCAGTGATGGAATCGATGGGTCCCTTCTCCATTTGTTGCTTGATGGCGCAGTACAGCATGAAGAGGGGCTCGCCAACACACTCCTAATACAGGAAACACAGAGCAGAAGCACTAATGCCAGTTACACCTCAACTGGAGTATCCCGTCCATTCCCAGAACCCCCAACCTTTGGGGAAGATGTCAAGGGCCTCTGGGGGGGGAGGGGTGGGGTGGTGTGTGGGGAGGGGGTTTTACCAGAACAGTTCCCCGGGAATGAGGGGGGCTTCAGTCCATGTTGGAGAGACCGGGATTGTTCCCCTCGGAGCGGGGAAGGTGAAGTGGTGGGGGGGGGGATTGAATCGAGAGGGGGGTTCAAAATCACGAGGGAGTGGGGGTCTCGATCGAGTGGATGAGGAGAAACTGTTTCCAGTGGCGGTAGGGTCGGTAACCAGCGAGGGGAGTGGGGGGAGACACAGATTGAAGAGAATCGGCGGGGAGTGGGGGGGGAAGACGCGGGGAGAAACTTTTTCACGCAGCGAGTGGTTAGGATCGGGAAGGCGCGGCCTGAGAGTGTGGGGGAGGGGAGGGGAGGGAGGGTCAACAGGGTCGCCTCTCGTTCTTCTGATCTCCAAGTGAACTACACTCAATTGAGGGGGCCCAGCGGACACAGTGGGGAGCGGTCACTTTGGAAGGCATTTTTCAGGATTCACACCCTGAGAAGCTCGATCCGGTGGCGCAAGACGTTCAACGGCCAGCCATGAGGGGGCAAGGTCACCCACCGCACCACAAACCCCCACCTCCCCTCCCACCAACGCTACCCACCCCCACCAAGCCAGCATTTCTTACCCAGCCCCAATTTCCCCTTGAGAGGGTGTTGGTGACTCGCCGGCAACTATCCCCACTCCTTCTATTCCCTCCTCCCTCATGTGTTTATCCAGCTTCCCCCCACTGACCTTCCCCCACCCCCCCAATGCTTAAACACAATCGACACTATTCGCCTGGACTGCTCCCTGTGGGAGCGGGTTCCACATTCTCCCCGCTCTCTGGGTCAAGAAGTTACACTGGTATCAATCGAAGGAGAGAGAGAGAGAGAGAGGCAGAGAGGTTTTAGTGAGGGAATTCCAGATGTTAGCCCCCCCCCGTCCCCCGCTGAGGCAGCTGAAGGCACGGCCGCCAATGTTGGAGCGATGGGAATCGGGGGATGCTCGAGAGTCTGGCATTGGAGGAGCGCAGAGATCTCGGAGGGTTGTACGAGGTTACAGAGATAGGGAGTGTTGTAGGAGCTGGAGGAGGTTGCAGAGATAGGGAGGGGTGTAGGAGGCTGGAGGAGGTTACAGAGATAGGGAGGGGTGTAGGGGCTGGAGGAGGTTACAGAGATAGGGAGGGGTGTGGGGCTGGAGGAAGTTACATAGATACGGAGGGGTGTAGGGACTGGAGGAGGTTACAGAGATAGGGAGCGGTGTAGGGGCTGGAGGAGGTTACAGAGATAGGGAGGGTTGTAGGGGCTGGAAGAGGTTACAGAGATAGGGAGGGGTGTAGGGAGCTGGAGGAGGTTACAGAGATAGGGAGGGGTGTAGGGACTGGAGGAGGTTACAGAGACAGGGAGGGGTGTAGAGGCTGGAGGAGGTGACAGAGATAGGGAGGGTTGTAGGGGCTGGAGGAGGTTACAGAGATAGGGAGGGTTGTAGGGGCTGGAGGAGGTTACATAGATACAGAGGGGTGTAGGGGCTGGAGGAGGTTACAGAGATACGGAGGGGTGTAGGGGGCTGGAGGAGGTTACAGAGATAGGGAGGGGTGTAGGGGCTGGAGGAGGTTACAGAGATAGGGAGGGTTGTAGGGGCTGGAGGAGGTTACAAAGATAGGGAGGGTTGTAGGGGCTGGAGAAAGTTACAGAGATAGGGAGGGGTGTAGGGGCTGGAGGAGGTTACAGAGATACGGAGGGGTGTAGGGGGCTGGAGGAGGTTACAGAGATAGGGCGGGGCGTTGAGGAGGGAGAAATTTAAAATGAAGGGCTTGCTGGCCGCAGAGCCAGTGTGGGTCAGCGAGCACAGGGGGGAAGGAGTGGGAGGAGGGGAGGGTGATGGGAAATCGGGCCTGGGCGCAAGGTGGGACATGGGGCTGAGCACGGAGGTAGGGATGAGGGAGGGATGTCAGTGCGGTTCGAGGCTTCTACCTTCAGGAATCTGTAGAGCAGGAACGTGAACCAGTTTGTCAACATCTTCTCAGCCACAGACTCTGTCCTGTAACAAACAGAACGCGCGACGGTTAGAAATTCGGTCCCCGAAATAATAACAGTCACGAGGCTCCCAACCAGGCCGGGGCTTGAAAGGTACAAAATTCTCAAGGGGTTTGACAGGGTCGGTGCTGTTCCCCCACCGGCTGGAGAGTCTGGAACACGGGACCTCCCAGTCTGAGAGTAAGGGGGCCGCCATTTTGGACTGAGAAGCTCCTTCACTTCCGAGGGTTGGGAATCTTTGGAATTCCCGATCCCAGAGGGAGCTCAGTCTTCGAGGACACTCGAGGCGGGGAGTTGAGGGAGTTTCGGACACCGATGGAGTCGAGGGATGGGGGGGGTGGGGAAAGTGGAGTCGAGGTAGAAGATTGGCCGTGATTTGTGTTGAATGGCGAAGCAGGCTCGAGGGGCTGAATGGCCTCCTCAGGGTTTCGCTCTGACTCAGTGAGAAGCTCCCCCATGTCTGAGTCAGAAGGGAGTGGGGTCAGGTTTAACTCCAGGACGTGAGCACAGAGATAGAGGCGGTGCTGAGGGAGCGCCGCACTGTCGGAGGGTCAGTGCTGAGGGAGCGCTGCACTGTCGGAGGGTCAGTACTGAGGGAGTACCGCACTGTCAGAGGGTCAGTACTGAGGGAGAGCCGCACTGTCAGAGGGTCAGTACTGAGGGAGAGCCGCACTGTCGGAGGGTCAGTGCTGAGGGAGCTCTGCACTGTCGGAGGGTCAGTGCTGACGGAGCGCCGCACTGTCGGAGGGTCAGTGCTGAGGGAGCGCCGCACTGTCGGAGGGGTCAGTGCTGAGGGAGCGCCGCACTGTCGGAGGGTCAGTGCTGAGGGAGCTCCGCACTGTCGGAGGGTCAGCGCTGAGGGAGCTCCGCACTGTCGGAGGGTCAGCGCTGAGGGAGTGCCGCACTGTCGGAGGGTCAGCGCTGAGGGAGCGCCGCATTGTCGGAGGGTCAGTGCTGAGGGAGCACGGCACTGACGGAGGGTCAGCGCTGAGGGAGCGCCGCACTGTCGGAGGGTCAGCGCTGAGGGAGCGCCGCATTGTCGGAGGGTCAGTGCTGAGGGAGCGCGGCACTGACGGAGGGTCAGCGCTGAGGGAGCGCCGCACTGTCGGAGGGTCAGTGCTGAGGGAGTGCCGCACTGTCGGAGGGTCAGTGCTGAGGAAGCGCCGCACTGTCGGAGGGTCAGTGCTGAGGGAGCGTCGCACTGTCGGAGGGTCAGCGCTGAGGGAGCTCCGCACTGTCAGAGGGTCAGTGCTGAGGGAGCGGTGCACTGTCGGAGTGTCAGTGCTGAGGGAGCGCCGCAATGTCGGAGGGTCAGTGCTGAGGGATGGAGCTGGTGGGGGAAGGCCCAGGATCGGTGTGGGTGTGGGTATGTGGGCGGGTGCGGGGCTGCAGAGGGAGCGCTGACCTGCGCAGCAGCAGCTTGGGATGGTTCTTATTCTCCAGGTTCTTCTCGATGAGGTCGGAGAGCAGTTGTTTGAGCACCACGGTGGCGTACTGCATCTTCCCCTGCAGCACCGTCATCACCAGCGAGGCCACGTTCCCCCTGTCCCTCATCGAGAAGCTGCGCTGGGCCTCCAGCGTCCGCACAAAGGTCAGCAGGAAGACCTTGTTGTTCAGCAGCTGCCCGAAGATCCTCAGACCTTTCTCCACGTTGGCCGGAGCCTGCGGAGGGAGGACAGTGCGGAGAGCGGGGTGGGGGAAGGGGAGGAAGAAGGGGTAAAGTCAGACAAAGTATCACATTAAAACACCCCTTCAATCAGCTCCCCCCCCACCCCCCCAACAGCCCCACCCTGCGTCTCCCTCTATTGGGGACTTCATTCCTCAGGCAGCCAGTGATTTCAGAACAAGCCAATGAGGGTCTCACATCAGACAGACCTGTGGAGGGAGTGTTTGATGGGGACGGTGTAGAGGGAGCTTTACTCTGTATCTAACCCCGTGCTGTACCTGTCCTGGGAGTGTTTGATGGGGACGGTGTAGAGGGAGCTTTACTCTGTATCTAACCCCGTGCTGTACCTGCCCTGGGAGTGTTTGATGGGGACGGTGTAGAGGGAGCTTTACTCTGTATCTAACCCCGTGCTGTACCTGTCCTGGGAGTGTTTGATGGGGACGGTGTAGAGGGAGCTTTACTCTGTATCTAACCCCGTGCTGTACCTGTGCTGGGATTGTTTGATGGGGACGGTGTAGAGGGAGCTTTACTCTGTATCTAACCCCGTGCTGTACCTGTCCTGGGAGTGTTTGATGGGGACGGTGTAGAGGGAGCTTTACTCTGTATCTAACCCCGTGCTGTACCTGTGCTGGGATTGTTTGATGGGGACGGTGTAGAGGGAGCTTTACTCTGTATCTAACCCCGTGCTGTCCCTGTCCTGGGAGTGTTTGATGGGGACGGTGTAGAGGGAGGTTTACTCTGTATCTAACCCCGTGCTGTACCTGTCCTGGGAGTGTTTGATGGGGACGGTGTAGAGGGAGCTTTACGCTGTATCTAACCCCGTGCTGTACCTGTCCTGGGAGTGTTTGATGGGGATGGTGTAGAGGGAGCTTTACTCTGTATCTAACCCCGTGCTGTACCTGTCCTGGGAGCGTTTGATGGGGACAGTGTAGAGGGAGCTTTACTCTGTATCTAACCCCGTGCTGTACCTGTCCTGGGAGTGTTTGATGGGGACGGTGTAGAGGGAGCTTTACTCTGTATCTAACCCCGTGCTGTACCTGTCCTGGGAGTGTTTGATGGGGATGGTGTAGAGGGAGCTTTACTCTGTATCTAACCCCGTGCTGTACCTGTCCTGGGAGCGTTTGATGGGGACAGTGTAGAGGGAGCTTTACTCTGTATCTAACCCCGTGCTGTACCTGTCCTGGGAGTGTTTGATGGGGATGGTGTAGAGGGAGCTTTACTCTGTATCTAACACCGTGCTGTACCTGTCCTGGGAGTGTTTGATGGGGACAGTGTAGAGGGAGCTTTACTCTGTATCTAACCCCGTGCTGTACCTGTCCTGGGAGTGTTTGATGGGGACAGTGTAGAGGGAGCTTTACTCTGTATCTAACCCCGTGCTGTACCTGTCCTGGGACTGTTTGATGGGGACAGTGTAGAGGGAGATTTACTCTGTATCTAACCCCGTGCTGTACCTGTCCTGGGAGTGTTTGATGGGGACAGTGTAGAGGGAGCTTTACTCTGTATCTAACCCCGTGCTGTACCTGTCCTGGGAGTGTTTGATGGGGACGGTGTATTGGGAGTTTACTCTGTATCTAACCCCGTGCTGTACCTGTCCTGGGCGTGTTTGATGGGGATGGTGTAGTGGGAGTTTACTCTGTAACTAACCCCATGCTGTACCTTCCTGTACTCGACCCTCGAGGGTCTGCCGCCAATGGGGGAAATTGCGGCTCGCAGGCTGTTAGAGGTGACGCTCCGATACAATGGAACTCAGTCCGATCTGCCAAAGCCCCCCGGGGTGCTCCCTCCCCTAACTGCAGTGCACAGCGTACCATCCGGATGGGGGGGAGAATCCCAAGTTGTATAACATCCACGCGCAGTTTGAAACTCTAACTGATTCGGTCCCATACAGGACAGTGCCCCCCCTCGGGGGGTGGCAGTCCCGTGTGCTGCCCCTGAAATGTTGGCGCTGTTAACGTTGGTGTCGGAGCCCTGCTAAAAGCCGCTGGCATTGCCTCGCGAACAACGTATGAGAGACGGTGACCCATGTGAACGAACCCTAAAGGATTGACGCCGCACCCAGTCCACGGGCCCTGCCTGCATCCCACTCGTGACAGTCCGCAGCTCACCCCAACCTCCGTGAAGCCTCTGCTCAGGCCCCGCCTGGAGGGCTGTGGCCCCTCCCCACACTTTCAAGGCAGGACCTGAGGGTCCTCGAGAGGGCGCGGAGGGAGATTTACCAGGAGGGGTCCAGGGGACGAGGGGTTTTTCTAGCGACGATGTCCGCTTGGAGGAGCAGGGGCTGTTCTGCTCGTAGCAAAGGGAGGCTGAGGGCGAGATTCGATGGAGGTGGACAAGGTCAGGACAGGTTTGGATAAGGATCTTTTTTATTCAATCATGGGATCTGGGCATCGCTGGCCGGGCCCCAGCATTTATTGCCCATCCCTAATTGCCCCCTTGAGAAGGTGGGGGTTGAGCCGCCTTCTTGAGCCGCTGCAGTCCCCGTGTGGAGTAGGTACACCCACCGTGCTGTTAGGGAGGGAGGTCCAGGATTTCGTCCCGTGTGGTGTAGGTACACCCATCGTGCTGTTAGGGAGGGAGTTCCAGGATTTTGACCCAGTGACAGTGAAGGAACGGCCGATACATTTCCAAGTCGGGATGGTGAGTGGGGCTCGGAGGGGAACTTCCAGGTGGTGGTGTTCCCCATGTGTCTGCTGCCCTTGTCCTTCTAGGTGGTAGAGGTGGTGGATTTGGGCGGCGCTGTCGAAGGAGCCTTGGCGAGTTGCTGCAGTGCATCTTGTAGATGGTACACACACTGCTGCCCCTGTGCGTCGGTGGTGGAGGGAGTGAATGTGTGTGGATGGGTTGCCCCATCAAGCGGGGCTGCTTTGTCCTGGATGGTGTCGAGCTTCTTGAGTGTTGTGGGAGCCGCACTCATCCAGGCAAGTGGGGACTGTCCCCATCACACTCCTGACTTGTGCCTTGTAGATGGTGGACAGGCTTTGGGGGGAGTCAGGAGGTGAGTTACTCACCACAGGATTCCCAGCCTCTGACAAAGAGGTGTTACTAATGGCTGATGGTGCAAGGACTAAGTGTGGGGGTGGGGCATAGATTTAAAGTTTTGGGCAAGGGAGGGAGGGAGTCGGGGGGGGGGGGGTTGGCGTTGGTGTGAGGAAGAAATTTTTTTACGCAGTGAGTGGTAACGGCCTGGAACTCGCTGCCCATGACGGCAGTGGAAGGGGAGGCGGTGAACGATTTCAAAAGGGGAATTGAACAGGTGCTCGAGGGTCATAAACTTGCCTGGACTACTGGGAGAGAGTGTGGCCTGACCAATGGCTCCAAGTGTCAGGGTCCCAAACGGAGGGTGTGAGTGAGAGTGCATGTGTGTGTGTGTGTGTGTGCATGTGTGTGTGAGTCAGGGTGTCTGTGCGTGTGTGTGTGTGTGTGTGCGCAAGAGAGAGAGAGTGTGTGTCTGTGTGAGTGAGAGTGTCTCTGTGTGTATGTGTGTGTCTCTGAGTGAGAGAGTGTGTGTATGTGTGTGTGTGTCTGAGTGAGAGTGTCTGTGTGTGTGTGTGTGTGTGTGTGTGTGTGTGTGTCTCTGAGTGAGAGTGTGTGTGTGTCTGTGTGTGTGTGTCTCTGAGAGAGAGTGTGTGTGTATGTGTGTGTGTGTCTCTGAGAGAGTGCGTGTGTGTGTGTCTGAGTGAGAGTGTGTGTATGTGTGTGTGTGTCTGAGTGAGAGTGTGTGTGTGTCTGTGTGAGTGAGAGTGTCTCTGTGTGTATGTGTGTCTCTGAGTGAGAGAGTGTGTGTATGTGTGTGTGTGTGTGAGTGAGAGTGTCTCTGTGTGTATGTGTGTGTCTCTGAGAGAGAGTGTGTGTGTATGTGTGTGTGTGTCTGAGTGAGAGAGTGTGTGTTTTTGTGTGAATGAGTGTCTCTGTGTGTGTATGTGTGTGTGTGTGTATGTGTCCGTGAGAGTGCCTCTGTGTGTATGTACGAGTGAGAGAGTCTCTGCGTGTGTGTGTGAATGAGTGTGTGTGTATGTGTGTGTGTTTGTGTGTGTATGAGTGAGAGTGTCTGTGTGTGAGTGAGTATCTGTGTGTGTGAGTGCGAGTGTCTGTGTGTGTGTGAGTGAGTGTGTC